>QANZ01035723.1:0-11156 GCA_003254925.1 Chamaecrista fasciculata
CATATACAGAAAAGGATTGGCCCTAGGGCACAATTCCTATCAATATTATCATTAGTCTTCAAGGCTATCAAGGAAAATTCTCATCATTTTCAATTGCTACATAGTTGGAACTCATAATTCCTTAAAATGGACTAGCTATTAGCCTTCGGGGCCAATATTAAACAATAACTCTATTGAAATGATAAAATAATATAATTGGTTCTATGATTATAAACTCATACATAGACTATTAGCCTTCAAGGCTATTATTAGCTAAACTTTTGTTTTTGGCAAATTACCAATATGTGCAACAATTCTTATATGCACTTATCATGGCTTCAAGCCATAAAAAAAACTTCAACAACTATAAATCATAATAATTTATCAATATATATATATATAATATTGACTCATGGCCTTCTAGGCGATTGTTAACTAATTTCAATAACTGCATTTTTTACATTTTATAGATCTATCAAAATGTGACATTATCTTTCTATCACATATCCATAAATGGATAAAATTATCAATTTCATGATAATCAAATCAAAGATGATATGGCTTCAGGCCATTTCTTATATAACCTTCAACTTTCTAAGGTGACAATAATAAATTCAAATATACAATAGATCATGAACATGCTTCAATATAAATAATTCAAAACTAAGAATAAGACTTTCTTACCTTCAATGGATGATGAAGAGACGTGCTAAAATTATCTTGCTCTAATTCGGTAGAGGTTCGTGCTGATAACGTGATGTGAACCAAATAGAAAATGTGAAAAAGGAAAAATAAAGAGAGAAAATAGATACACAAATTATTCCTCAAAAGACTTAGTTCTTCAAGAACTATTCTATATGATTCTATATGATGAACAAACATAATAATATGACATGAGGATGAGCTCTTGAAGAGCTACATCAATGGAGCATATAGGATAGTTCCTGAAGAACTAAGCCTTTTTGAGGACTAATTTGTATATCTATTCTATCTCTTTATTTTCCCTTCTTTACATTTTTATTTGGTTTACAACAATGGTTGATTATTTTAGAAATTTATTTAAGAGTAAAATCATATCTTAGTAGTAGACTATGAAGCATAGACACTTCATTTTGTAGGCGTGTCGCCGTGTCAGACACGTGTCCGTGCCCAACACCCGTACGACACCCACATGACACATATTCATAAATTTCGAAATATAAAATCAATTTTTTGTGACTTTAACATGACAAACAATAAAAAATAATGACACACATGACATATATTATGAATAAATATTATAATTTTAAATTTTTCATCAAAATTTATGAATTTTCAATTATTTATATATATTAATATATGTCGTGTCGTGTCATGTAAGTTTAAGAATTTGACGTGTCGGTGTGTCCGTGTTCGTGTCGTGTCTCGTGTCCATATCAGTGTCCATGCTTCATAGAGTTTGGAAAACCTAATATACATACATTTGTGTGTACTAAAGCAACTAAAAAAAATGCTGTTTGGCTTGATGCTATCTAAAGGCCTTCATTTTTCTACTATGGTACACATGTTTTCTCTCATGGTTAAAGAGTCATTTTAGTCCTAAATGTATTCCTTAATGTTCATTTTGGTCCATTATGTTTCCAAATGTTCATATTGGTCGTAAATGTTTGCAAAATGTTTCATTTTGGTCCCAACTATTGAATATAACTTGTTTTAAGTTCAAACGTAACGAGTTTAGAGCTACGTATTATTCTCGAAATGTACTTTCTCTATCCAGTTGGGGCTGTCAACAAACGAGGTCAAATCGGTCCTAAAAATTGGCCTCTTATTTCATGGTAAAATAAATAAAGTTGATCATATCTCTCTCATTTCAAATTCGAATGTGACGAATTCAGAGCTACGAGTTCCTCTTAATAAGTTCTCTAAACTTGAAATGAGAGACGAGAACAATATGACCAAATACAATAGTTTGGGACCAAAATGAAACATTTTACCAATATTTAGGACAAGAATGAATCATTTTGCCAACATTTAGGATTAATTTGAACATTTTGAAACATAATGGACCAAAATGAACATTAGGGAATACATTTAGGACCAAAATATCCCTTTGACCTTCTCTCATTCATCTACTATATGTCATTACTCTCTTAACCACTTACTAACTTTAATATTGGAAGGACTAACGAGGCTCTAACCTCGCCTTAGCCTTCTTGTAGGTTCTCGCCTGATCGCCAAAAGCTAGTCCCTCATTTGATACGAAAGGCTACATTCCCTCATTTAGCCCTCCATCCCTCCTCTTCCCTCTACCACCCTCTGATCAACAAAATGACGATCTCCCCACTCTCCTCCCTTGGTCCACGAAAACACAAATGTTCGAATTAAGAAGTCCTGACCCACCCCCCAAGGGAAGATTCCTAAGGAGTATATGCCTCCCCCTCCTCCCCTTGAGGATATCTTGGATGAATCCATCTGGGCCTAGCAAGCAGAACTCTAAGACAAGATCAAAAAATTGACAAAAGAAAATGAGAAGCTCAAGAAAAGACTCCATAGGAGAGAAAGCTAAGAAAGTCAAGAAGGGCGATCAAGAGACCAAGACCCTGCAAGAAGAGGGTCCCAAGAACTCCCAAATTCTCAAGTGTTAATGGACTAGAAGAATTCCCATGGAAATCTCCCTTTGTACCTTTTATCCACCATACCTCTCTTTTCGCTGCCAATTCCTAAGCTATTACCATCTAGGAAATGCTCCCTCGACTCCATCTCCACGAAATCTAGATGTTAGTCAGAATGCACAAGATAAAATATACCAAGAGGGGGGGGGGTGAATTGGAAATTAAAATTTTTTCTCTTAAGTTAGGAGTTCCTTAAAACAGTTCCACCTCTTAGCGCTCCTTAAGGAGTTCCTTGTAAAAACAGTTCCACCTCTTAACGTTCCTTAAGGAGTTCCTTGTAAAAACAATTTCTTCACGAAAAATAGTTCCTTAACTCAAAAAGATAAAATGCGGAATATAAAGAGTTAAGGGATACAAAGAATCAAGACCACGATTTATAGTGGTTCACATAAGAGTATTATTCTTGAAATGAAAGTCTCCCTTATGCTACATCCACTCCCCAAGCGAAACGACAAGGGAATTTATATATTATGTAGGCAACCGACCAATACACTTAGAATCAACCTAAGACTAGGATCATCTCTAAGGTTTTACAATGATCCCTTTTACAGTCCCCACACAAATCCTCACGGGTAGTCTCAAGGTTCCTATACACTCCTCTTATCTTGCAATCACTCACGGCTCACCCTAAGGTTTCACAGCAAACGAGAAGGCAACCTACCACCACTAAGGATAACGAACGAATCAAGAATTCAAGCCCCTAAACCTCTTATATCAACCACTCACGGCTCACCACTATGGGTTTCACAAAGGAGGAGGGAACTTAGCTTCCTTACAACAAATGAAATGAGGTTTGAAAGAATTTGGGTTCTCTCACAAAGAGATGGATCACTAAGATCTTTCTACAAAGGAATTACAACAAATGTAATGGATGACACTAAGCACTTATAATTTTCGTTCAGTCTCTTCCATCAACTTGAGCCTTTGAAATAGTCTTCTATTTATACTTGAATGCTCCAGGAGTCCTCATAAGGAAATAATATGAATTTAAGCTCCAGCAGCTAGCAATTGATGATACTCATAAATGTTCTTCAATTTTTGTGTCTCATCATCATTTGACTTCCATTTGAGTTGATTTGTTGAGTAGATAATTGATTTTTCAATTTTGAATTTGTGGGTTCGTTATCAGCAATTAGGGGTGTGCAAAAATGGCTTAACCTGATCAACCCAACCGTTAATATCGGGTTCGGTCGGGTCAATTTTAACCATTCGGTTTGTTTCGGTTCTCATTATCTGAAAAAAGTCGATCTGATCGGGTTATCGGATTGACCCGCTCAAACCCAATTGAACCCGACCCGATGAAACACTTAGATATATTAAAAAATTGAGAATATTTTTTATTTGTGTTTTGATTAAGAACATTTCAATTAACACTTAGATTGAAAATATATAATCCAAAAATAGATATAATTTTAAAAATATTAATCTAAAATTTTTTACAAATTATCAAAACACAAATAAAAAATAAATAAATTACCAAAAAAATCGTTATCCAAAATTTATTCCAACACTAGACTAGGAACCTCTTCGCCTCCTACATCATGTTAGTCATGGTCCCATTACCATTCAAGATGTCTATTAAATTGGAACCTTACAACGGGGACAAGAACCTTGAAGACCATCTAAAAATACTTTTGATGCATTAGTTGGCTTTGTGCAAAATATAAAGGCGAGCCCCTTAAAGATTACTTGGACCAGTTTAACAAGCTTTCTATGCAAATCACCATCTTGAATAATGATGTGGCCGTTGACGTGATTTGTACTTTGGATTGGGGTATAGGGTTATGGTTGAAGTTGCCAAGTTTCTTTAAATTATGCATGAATAATGTTGGGGGTTTTGATTATGATTTGGATGAAATGAAGTGTGGGCGCTGGATTTGGATCATCTTAAGTTGCTTTGTTATGTAATGAACCAAGAAAATGAGGCAAAAATCGAGTTTCCATCATTATGCAGTGAAATTGCACAAATCTCTGCAATTTTGTCGCAATATTTTGCCATAGGAGGCTTATCGGAAATGTAGTTGCGAAATACCCATACAAATGTTTAAGAATTTGTCATGCATGTAATGAACTCATATTTGGGTCATTTTTCTTTTGAGGCCTCTTTGTAAATTTTTGATATTTTTGAGCCGAAAGAAAAATATAAAAAAATTTGAAAAGCCCAATGAAACAAAAACAAATAGAATCAAAAGTCATCCACAAAAACCCACTTAGCCCATTCAGGAAAAAAAAACCAAACGTAAAACAAGAAAAGGCCTATTTGATAATATAAAAAGGAAAAGAGTGAAGCCCACTCATGACACTTGGCCCAATATTCTCAATCCAATAATAAAAAAAAGATATAAGGAATGGAAGCTAATTGACAAAGAAAGTACGGGGTGCACACGGGCGGGGCAGGCTGGGTTTCGGCCAGACTCGAGACCCGGTTCGGGCCACCGGGTTTGTTCAGGTCTGACCGGTCCACTTTTTTTTTCAAAAACTTTTATATTTATTTATTTAAATTATTTATTCATTATATATGATTTTTAACTTGTATATATTCATAAAAAAATGATTTTTGATCACTTTAGTGATTTTTTTATTATTGAAAAAAATTAATTTGATATATTTATTAAAAAAATATTAATTTAATTGAGAATAAGTATATGTTTTATGTGTATATTTTAATATACAATTAATAAAAACAAGAATACATATATATATATATATATATATATTTTCTACAATAAAAAAGAATGTTTTATAAAAGAAAATATAAATATATATAATAAAAATAAAAAAATTAAATAATGGTATACCCCGGACTGGGCCGAGTTTAGGGCACCAAAATCCAAGACCCCGCTTGGCCCGATTTTGGATCCGGTCCGATTTCAAAAAAGAGACTAGGCCAGGCTTGGTTTGACCGAGACAGGCCAAGTTTGTGCACCCTTAAAGCAAAGCATCAGGTCGCCTCTCACAATTAAAAGTCACGCACAAATAGGGATGACAACGATAGGGTACCTGATGGTTGTCATTATCTAAATCCATATACTTTTATCCTATCCAATATTCGTGTTTGTACCTTATTTGATATACAATATTAGACGTGTACCCGAAATACTTGAAATAATAAATAAAATGAATATGCCTAGGATATCCAATTTTATAAAATATATAAATATATAATTAATTAAATTTAAATAATTATATATAAAATATTAAATTGAACGTAAAATATAAAAATTAAATAAGTAATAGGGTATCGAATATCGGGTACCCTAACTGTTAGTTTATTTCGGATGGATATAAGGTATATGAGGGCAATATCTGTATGCGCCCAATATTTGAAAAATATTTAATTTTCACTATCCATACTCTATCCGATATCCAACAGATATTGGAGAATTTTTTCGATAGATATAAAGAGATACTCTGATCATCCTAAAAGATTGTCATCCCTATGCACAAAGCCATTTTAGTCCATGGGGAATTAAGGGTTCATTTGGATGACCTTTTTAAGTCTTTTATCTCTCATTTATCTACCAGTATTCATTTAATATTGGAGCTACAATATTATATCATGTTTGATTTACCTTTATCTTCACCCTTTTATTGATCACCTTTATCTTTCATTTATCTTCCCAAATTACTAACATATCCATACTCAACTACCAATAATTACCTACTATTTACTATATAATATTAAAATACTCAAAAGGGAATATTTGTAATTACATATTGAAATACCCTTATTTATTACCCTTATAACTTTCTCTCTACATTTATAATTTCCTAGTTTTTTTTTTCTCTTTTTCTTACTCGCACCTCTCTCTCTCTCTCTCTCTCTCTCTCTCTCTCTCACACACACACACACACACACACACAAACACACACATACACCCAACCCACAGTCAAATTTGAGTTTATATATATAATATAATAATATATTTTATTTTTAAAAAATATTATATTATATATTATGTAGGCCACCGACCAATACACTTGGAATCAACCTAAAACTAGGATCACCTCTAAGGTTTTACAATGATCCCTTTTACAGTCCCCGCACAAATCCTCACAAGTATTCTCAAGGTTCATATATACTATTCTTATCTTGCAACCATTCACGGCTCACCCTAAGGTTTCACAAGAAACGAGGAAGGCAACCTACCACCACTAAGGATAACGAATGAATCAAGAATTCAAGCCCCTAAACCTCTTATATCAACCACACACGGCTCACCACTATGAGTTTCACGAAGGAGAAAGGAACTTAGCTTCCTTACAACAAATGAAATGAGGTCTGAAAGAATTTGGATTCCCTCACAAAGAGATGAATCACTAATATCTCGCCACAAAGGAATTACAACAAATGTAATGGATGACATTAAGCACTTATAATTTTCGTTCAGTCTCTTCCATCAACTTGGGCCTTTGAAATAGTCTTTTATTTATACTTGAATGCTCCAAGAGTCCTCATAAGGAAATAATATGAATTTAAGCTCGCTAGCAATAGATGATACTCATAAATGTTCTTCAATTTTCGTGTCTAATCATCATTTGACTTCCATTTGAGTTGATTTGCTGAGTAGATAATTGATTTTGCAATGTTGAATTTATAGGTTCCTTATTAGCAATCAACCACAAATAGTTTTCCAGATTTGGAGTTCTTTCCATAAACCGTTCATATTGTGAAATAAAGTCATCAATCAAGATCTGAAATTCCTTAACTTAATGACAATCAACTCATGACTAATTTAATAATTAACAATCATTTCTAATATATCAACACATGATTAACAATTATACTTAACTCATCAATCACAAATAATATTTTCAAAGATGTAATAATCGCAATAATAATTTCCTAATCTAGTAACTGAAGTTCTTAATTAGTTTTAGCACACTTAAATACTCAATGTCAATCAACTCATAATTGATACTAATAGGCACATAAAATAAGGTATTAAAGATTAACACATTAACTCATAAAAACATTCCAGAAATACAAGATATATCATTTAAAACCAAATCCAATCAATAGAATATTTCTATAAGAATTTCTCAATCAATAATAAATATTCAATTAACACTTAGATTGAAAATATATAATCCCAAAAATAGATATATGATTAAAATATTAATTTAAATTTTTTACAAATTATCAAAACACATAAATAGAAAAATAATGAAATTACAAAAAGATCCTTATCCAAAATTTATTCCAACACTAGACTAGGAGCCTCTTCGCCTCCCACATCATGTTAGTCATGGTCCCATTACCATTCAAGATGTCTATTAAATTGGAACCTTACAATGGGGACAAAAACCTTGAAGACCATCTAAAAAAACTTTTGATGCATTAGTTGGCTTTCTGCAAAATATAAAGGCGAGCCCTTTAAAGATTACTTGGACCAGTTTAACAAGCTTTCTATGCAAATCACCATCTTGAAAGATGATGTAGCCGTTGACGTGATTTGTAGTTAGGATCGGGGTATAGGGTTCTGGTTGAAGTTGCTAAGTTTCTTTAGATTATGCATGAATGTTGGGGGTTTTGATCAGTGTTGTCAGAACCGGACCGGACCGGAAGGTCCGACCGGTTCAACCGCCAACCGAATACAAGAGCGAGTGGGTTCAACCAAAATAACCGAACTGGCATTCGGATCGGATTGGACCGGAAATAACCGGCAAAAAACCGGCGAATCGGGTCCAACCGCCCAAAAAACCGGTGGTTCAACCAATTTTTTTTTTAATTTTCTTTAAAATAAAAAAATTTGATTAAAAATTATAAGAAGGCAAGATGGAGATTGCATGGAAATATACCTAAAAGCACTGGCTTGCTTTCAAAGTTGGAATATTTTCACCTCGAAGGGAATTCATTGGATGGTTTGATGACTGAATCTCATTTCTCCACTTTATCCCAATTGAAGGAGTTAGATTTATCTAATAACTCATTAGCTATGAAATTTCATAGAAATTGGGTTGCTCCTTTTCAATTAGTAAGCTTGAATTTGGCATCTTGCCGATTTGTTTCTGGTTTTCCCAAATGGCTTCAAACTCAAAAGGATCTTGAGCATCTTGACATTTCAAATGCTGGAATCTCAGATACTGTGCCACAACAGTTTTGGAATGTTCTATCTAATATGAGGTACTTGAATATGTCCTACAACAATCTAAGAGGTACTATTCCTACAAACTTATCATTCAACCTCACTGACAAGATTCAAAAAATAGATTTGGAGTCAAACAATTTCAATGGGTCAATTCCACCATCTTTCTTACAAGTTGTAGAATTACGTCTCTCCAAGAATCAATTCTCAGGCTTCGGTTGGTTTCTATGTGACAACAATATCACTGTTAAATATTCAGGCCCTTTAGGCCTTTTAGATGCATCAAGCAATCAACTAATAGGACAACTACCTGATTGTTGGCATCATTTCACAACATTAATGATTCTTGATTTGAGTAATAACAAACTATCAGGAAAAATTCCAGCCTCGATAGGCAATCTAGTTCACGTGACCGTTTTGAGTTTAAGGAATAATAGCTTAACTGGTGAATTGCCTTCCTCCTTGAGCAATTGTACCGAGCTACAAATGCTAGATGTGGGAGAAAATCATTTGTCTGGACCTATACCATCTTGGGTAGGAGAAAGCCTACAACAACTAGTTATTCTGAGCATAAGAGGGAATGATTTCTATGGGTTGTTACCTTTGCATGTTTGTTATTTAGAGAAAATTCAACTTTTGGATGCCTCTGAAAACAACATAATTGGTAAAATTCCAGCTTGCATTGAAAATTTTACTATAATGACCCATGAGAATGATGATCATGAGAAATCCTATTTTAGTACCGGTCTATCAAAAACTCACGCACCTATGTCCTTTAACTATGATCTGAATGCATATCTTACGTGGAAAGGTGTGAAGTATATATTCAAGAATCCAGAGTCACGCTTGAATAGTATTGATTTCTCAAGCAACCAATTTACAGGAGAAATGCCAAAAGAAATTGGGAACTTAATTGGATTGATTTCTTTAAACTTGTCACGGAACAGGTTATCTGGAGAAATAACTCCAAAGTTAGGAAATTTGAAATCACTTGAATTTCTTGACCTGTCAAGAAACCAATTCACAGGAAAAATCCCTTCTAGTCTTGCTGGAATTGATCGTCTCACTGGGATAGACGTATCAAACAACAATCTCTCTGGAAAAATTCCAATTGGAACACAACTTCAAAGCTTTCCTATGTCAAGTTATGAGAATAACTCTGGTCTTTGTGGAAAACCTCTTGATATAATTTGTCCAGAAGATGAAGCAAGAGTACCTATTCAAGCTCCAAACTCAGAAGAAAATGGGAATTCAGATTTCTGGGAAGCACTTTATATGAGCTTGGGGATAGGATTTGCCACTGGATTCTGGGGATTCTTAGGTCTCACAATGCTCAAACGCTCCTGGAGATGTGCCTATTGTAGGTTCTTGCAACATTTGGTAGACAAAATTTATGTGCTGATAGTTGTGAATTGGAGAAAGTATCATCATGGGTGACTTGGAGGCTCACAAGTTACAAGTAAGTGGTGATATTAATACTACTTTCTTTTTACATTGTAATAGATTTTGCTTCTTTTTTCATTGAAATTTTATATATAAAAATATTTAGACTAAAGTGTAAATTTAGTCTCATATCTTTTTCTCAGTTCCCAATTTAGTCTCATATCTTTTGGATAGGTCTCGTATCTTTTTTTTGGTACCAAATTTGCACTTTGGCCAAATATTTATTATTATTATTATGGTAAATTACACTTTGGTACCATGTTCTTTCATAAGTTCCATAATTTTGGTACTTTGTTCAATTCGTCATTAGCACTTTATTAGTACACAAAACTTTTTTTCCATTACCTTTTCATGGAAAAAAGTACGTGCAGGTCATGTGCATGGTCAATAACACAAAATTCACTACCTTAAACTCAGATTTCACAAGTCAACCTCCAAAAAACACAATTCAGTCTACAGAAAACACGATTCAATGTGTACTTGAAGGCAGAGGATTTCGTGTTTTTTGAGTGTGAATCGTGAAATCTGAGTTTATGAGGGTGAATTTCGTGTTATTGACTATATATGCACGTAACCTTCACGTGCTTTTTTTTTTTTTTTGTAAAATAGTAACAGAAAAGTAATTTTTGGTACCAAAGTAGTAACAACGAATAAAACATAGTACTAAAATGTTATTTTTGAAAGAACTTGATATCAAAGTGAAATCGGTTTATACCTCATATCCAAAGTGTAATTTACCTTTATTATTACTATTATTATTATTATTATTATTATTATTATTATTATTATTATTATTATTATTATTATTATTATTATTATTATTATTATTATTATTATTATTATTATTATTATTATTATTATTATTATTATTATTATTATTATTATTATTATTATTATTATTATTATTATTATTATTATTATTATTATTATTATTATTATTATTATTATTATTATTATTATTATTATTATTATTATTATTATTATTATTATTATT
>QANZ01035723.1:25607-56619 GCA_003254925.1 Chamaecrista fasciculata
ATTCTTGAATTATTTAATTATTGATGCAAGACTTAATTTTTCAAGAGGGCATGTTAAATTGCACAAACCCTAATTGAACACAATCAAGAAAATCGTTTTTTTGGTGTTGTTGTATGACCGTGTATGTTTACATATATATGTGAATTGTTCATGTATGAGTATGGTGTTGGATATGGCTCTAGGACTTTTTGGTAAATACGGCCTGTGTGTGGTCTCCCTAAATTCTTGATGTAAATTTCTTTTCACACCTCACTCCCTTCATATGTGTAAATGAGGTTTCCCAATGTAATTTTTTTTTTTAGAAAGATTCTCTCATTGGCTTGAGGGAATTTAGGGTAGATAGGCCATATCTAAACGCGGTTATTTTTATGCATTTAGATTATTTGTATGTGATGCAAATGGCGCTAGATGCATGATTAGGGTACGCGAGTTTAACATGCGATTTTATATTTTTTTACGCACAACCACGTATACGATACGAGCGTAGGATTTTGTATGAGATTCAAAATTCGTGCATGTGTTTAAATGTATATGATACATGGGGGTAAACACTTGGCACACTCGTTTAATTTTAAAATTGGATTTAAAATTGAACCAAAATTGAATTTAAAATTGAACCCTTATAAAATCTTAAGTTTTAATTGTTTGGAATCCTAGGCGCCTAAGGCAGCGGAAGCAAAAATAAAATAAAAAAAAACGCCTAGGTCCTATGATTCCTGAACGGATCCACTAGCAGAATTTAAAACTTTTGGTTAGTGTTATACCTCAGAGTTTCAATTCGATGGTTGAACGGGGCGAGTTCCACGGAGTCCACTCCCAGAGTTCTCCCTCTGCCAGTAATCCACACGAACAGTTTCTTTGAACACCGAGGTGCTAGCCTCCAATTCTTTTCTCCAAAAGAATCTGGGACCAATCTACAGACCTCTGATTTCAAGAACTCCTTCTTGAATCAGCAACTGAGGTGGCGCTTAGAAGAATCCCCCCACAAGAACTCATTCTTGCCTATTCTTCTCTCAAAACCCTAACTTTAGAGCTAAAGTTGAAATTCTCTAACTCTTAGAGAAAGTCGACTTTCTCTATGTGTGTGCAAAGGAATATTTTCTCTCTCTAACTCTTGGGAGGAAAATCAAATTAGGGTTAGTATGCTATGCTTTCACATATCTAGGGCAAGTCGACTTGCCTAGTATATATAGACTAAAATTTGGTGATTTAATAATTCTTAAAATAAAGATATTTTGATAATATAATTATTTTAAGACTTGAATTTATAATTATAATATTACCTTAATATTATATTTAAATTCAAAATGCAATCTTGGAGAATCAAATTGAGAGATCAAATCTCCCAATGGGACCCACCAAGATGGCGCCATCTCCCTCTCTATTTTCCTTGGAATTTTATAAATAAAAAACTTCCTTATTTTTGATTCACCAAAGATTCTGAGATGAGATCTTCACCAAATCTTTTGAATTCAAATATTTTGAAATCTTCATCAAATCTTTTGAATTCAATTATTTGAATTAAATAAAACAATTTTATTTATCCAAATAATCTCTTAGAGGCGCCACCCTCATATATTTATTAGGAATTTTATAATTCAATAATTTCCTAACTCTTAGGAACATTATCTGAATTATTTTCCTGATATTTAAATTGTCAATAATTAATCTCATTAATTATATAAACAATTATTTATATTTAAATTTGTCTCACAAATCTAAATATGTCATTTGTAGATTAATTAAGACAAGACATAATGTCCCAGACATTTCCTCTGTGTCTTAAATCGTGTCACTCGCGTGACCCACGAATTAACCCTAATTCGTGTCCCTTTCAAATGGTGTTCAATTCCTGCTCGTGTGTGACCCAGCAGGCCCCACGTGAAGTTGGCAGCAGGGCATCCCCATGACCTACAAGTCGTGAGCGGACTCTAGCAAGCCATCACAACTACCCAAAACACGTGAGTTATCGTTTTTACTAAAACGACTTAACCTCAGTACCTCCGTGTCAGAGATCCGATTGTCCTACGATATCTTGGTCATGGACTAGGCACAGGAATGTCATCCATAATCCAAACCACAACTTTCTCGATTCCCTGAGTAAGTCCCAATTCTTGAGTGGCCACTCTTTTTCCTGGACAGACTCATCGAGGGCGCCAGTTAGATATCTCTCATCTAATGAGGGACAAAATCCCATTTTGGCCAATCCACATTCCACAGCAATGCAATCAACCAGACCCGTACTCAGCCCTTATAACTACCCTGTTACGGGCAGCGTTAGACTAAGCCAAAGTCTGACAACTGTAATGCCGGCATAATGATGACCTCAGGTCAAAGGCATCGCTACAGGCGTACAAGGAGAGGCAAGCTGATGACTAAACCCATGCAGGACTCTCCGGGTCAGTCCAGCAACTCGTAACCACCTTACGTAATTGCACCATGACTCTCGTTGCAGCATCTAGTGCGTGCATCTCATGCACCGAGGTCATGCTGGTCTTAGTTCATTTTTGTTCCCACAAAAACAATCGACCAGGGACAAGTTTAGATTAATTATCTCATAATTAATCATGGATGTCATCATAGTAAACATGCTAATAATATGATTGTTGGGAAATCCCCGGGGAAACACGCAGCGGAAGAAACGTAAATTAAAAAAAAAACTTGCGCCCCCAGGAAAGTCCCACCCTGAGATCCGCTAGCTGAATTTAAAACCAGATACGAAAAGTGTTATACCTCAGGCTTTCAATCGGATTGGTGATACTGGTGAGTCTAGAAGTCCGTCTCCACGTCCTTCCTCTACCGGTGATCCACACGAACAGTTTCTCGAACACGAGGTGCTAGCCTCCACGCCTCTTTCTCCAAAGAGACTCAGGATCCAATCTACAGTTTTTGGATTCAGGAACTCCTTCTCTGAAATCCTGGTGAATGGCGCCACAGAGAATTAGACAGCAACAAAACTCCTTTTGTTCTTCTTCTTCTCTAAAAACCCTTAGAACCCACAACTTTCGATTTCTCTTCTAACCCCTTAGAAGAAAATCGACTTCTCTCTCTAGGAAGGTGGGTGGCGAAATTTCTCTCTCTATAAGGAGGAAAGTCGACTTGCTTAGCAAACTAGGGTTTTCTCAATTGTGCAACAATTGGCATGACCTCTTATGAGCTAGGCGAATTGCAGGGTTTATATTTACTAAAATTACAGTAATTTTATAAATATAAAATCATGATATTCTGATAATATCATATCTTTAAGACTTGAATATCTAATTAAAATATTACTAGAATATCTTAATTCAAATTCAAATCCCTATCTCAGAGAATCAAATGGGAGATCAAATATCCCCAATGGGACCCACTAAGATAGGCGCCTAGTTGCTCATATTTTTAGGGAATTTTATAAATAAAAAATAACTCCTAAAATTAGGAAGTTATAACCAACTTATTTTATCCCAAGGTTTTTGAATTAAAATATTACAATAATATCTTTAATTCAAATTTTGAATTCTGAATTTAAATTCTTTATTGAATTAAAATATTACCCCAATATCTTAATTCAAATCTAGAATCTCAAATTCAAATTCAAATTCATGACTTAAATCAATAAAACATTTTTATTATTTAAATCATCAAATAATGAGGCGCCATCCTCAATGCTAAATATTAGGGAATTTTATAAATCAATAATCTCCTAACTTTTAGGAATTATTTAATTTATTATTTCCCAATATTTACATTGCTAATAATTAATCTCTATTAATTATTTACCAATTATTTAAAGCTGTAGAAAATTTAAGACAAGACATAATGTCCCAGACATTTCCTCTGTGTCTTAAATTAGGCCACGGAGTGACCCACGAATTACCCTAATTCGTGTCCCTTAAAAGGTGTGTTCTAATCCTGCTCGTGTGTGACCCAGTAGGCCCCACGTGAAGTTGGCAGTAGGTCATCCCTATGTCCTACAAGTCGTGAGCGGACTCTAGCAAGCCATCGCGACTACCCAAAACACGTGAGTTAATCGATCGTTACCAGAACCGATTTTAACCTTCGTACCTCCTAGGCACCGACCCTATTGTTCTGCGATATCTTGGTCATGGATCAGGCACGGGAAAGTCATCCATGATCCAAACCTTTACTTTCTCGATCTCCTTGAGTAAGTCCCGGTGATAGGGTTGGTCTCGTGGAGACGTGGACCGTAAAACTAGTGTCTGAGGTGCGCTTGGTGGTCACCCTGTGGAGACAGGAACGGCACCAAGTGGGATTTGATCCCCACTGTTTTCCAACAGTGGTATTAAAGGACCAAACATATACTCAAACGTTATCACCTAGAAATGGTTGACAGAGGTGATGTTAAGATATGTAAAGTAGCAGGCAAGGATAATGTTGCCGATCCTCTTACGAAACCTCTTGCACGGGTCGTACATGAACACCATGTAACATCGATGGGGATTAGACACATTAATGGGTGTTCCTAGTGTAGGAACAGTTTAATTAATGATTGTACCTAGTGCAAGTGGGAGTTTGATGGAGATTGTGCCCTAGGGCCAATCATATTATATGTATGAACATATTGATTGACTAATTTATAGATGATAAATTGAGTCGTTATCATATTATTAGCATGTTTACTGTGATAACAATCCCTAATTAATTATGCGATAATTATTCTAAACTGTCCCTGGTCGATTATTCATGTGAGAATGTGAATGAACTAAGACCAGCATGACTTCGGTGTATGGAGATACACTCATGAGATGCTTTACGAGAGTCATGGTGCAATTATGTAAGGGGTTACAAGTTGCTGGACTGACCCAGAGAGTGCTGCATGGGTTTAGTCATGAGCTAGCCTCTCCTGTACACCTGTCACGATGCCCTTAGACCTGAGGTATTGACTATTCCGGCGTTGTAGGTGTCGAACTTTGGCCTAGTCCAACATTGCCCGTAACAAGGTAGCCATACAGGCTAGGTACGGTTTGGTTGTTTGTCGTGCTGAGGAATGTGGTTGACCATGAAGGAATGTTGTCCCTCATTAAGTTGAGAGATATTTAATTGGGCCCCTCGATGAGTCTGTCCAAGGAATGTGTGGCCACACAAGCAAATGGGACTAACTCAAGGAATCGAGAAAGTTATGGTTTGGATTAAGGATGACTTTCCCGTGCCTTATCCATGACCAAAATATCGTGTGACAATCGGGATTATGACAAGGTGGTATTAAGGTTAAGTCGTTAATGTTAAAGCGATAACTCACGTGTTTTGGGTAGTCGTGATGGCTTGCTAGAGTCCGCTCTCGACTTGTAAGTCATTGAGATGGCTTGCTGTCAACTTCACGTGAGGCCTGCTGGGTCACACAAGAGCAGGATCAAGATACCATAATGGGACACGAATTAGGGTTTAATTCGTGGGTCACATTAGTCACACAATTTAAGACATAGTTGAATGTCTGGGACATGAAGTCTTGTCTTAAATTAAATCTACGTTTGTGATATTTAAATTTGTTAGACAAGTTTAAATATATTAATTGTTAAATAGTTAATTTGATTAATCTATTTACAATTAAATTCTTGTTTAAAATATTAGGGAATAATAAATTGGATAAGCTTCCTAAAAGTTAGGGGATTATTGATTTATTAAATTCTTTACTATTGGATGACAAGAGAGAGAGGGTGACGCCTCTTCTTGATTTTATTTAATGAAATGTTTTGTTAATTTAAATCAAGATTTGAATTTGAATTCAAGATTCAAGTTTGAATTAAATATATTAGGGTAATATTTTAATTCAATATTGTTAGGGAATTTGAGTTCAAGATTCAAATTTGAATTAAGATATTAGGGTAATATTTTAATGCAATTTGTTAGGGAAATTAATAAGTTGGTTATAACTTCCTAAGAGTTAGGGTTGTTATTTTAATTATTAAATTCCTATTAAAAAAAAGAAAGGAGGATGGCGCATGGCTTGTATCCAATGGGCAAGATTTGATCTTGCATTTTCGATTTCAAGATTGCATTTTGAATTTCAAATTAAGATATTAATGTAATATTTTAATTAAGAATTCAAATCCTCTTGACCAATGGGAATTGGGCATTCAAGATTTAGTTTTCAAGATTTGATCTTGAAATTTAAATTTAAATTGCCTTTTAGTTTTGAATTATAATATTAGTGTAATATCATAATTCAAGATTTGGGGAATCCCTATTTTTTTTATTATAATTCCTTAATTTCATGTGTTAGGAATATGATTCCCTAATTTCACGAATGAAACTATTTAAATACCACACAAGTCTCATAACCTTATGAGACACACAACAACTCGCCAACCCTAAGAAAAGGGGAGAGAAAGTCGCCTATTCTAGAGTGGGGAAGAAAATTCCAAGAACCCTAAAAGGTTTAGGGGCTTGAGGCGTTTTGGGTGTGTGGGAGAAAAGGGGGCGCCAAGAAGTTAGTTCTTGGTTCATCTCTTTTGGTGCGCCACTTATTCTTGGGGTTTAAGAATTGTTCTTGAACATCAAAGATTCGTAGATTGGGTTCCCGCATTCTCTTGGAGAAGAGAAGGAGGCTAGCACCTGGGTGTCTGCCAAACCGTTCGTGTGGATCACCGGCAGAGGAAGGACACGCGTTGCTGTGGACTTCTCTAAATCGCAATTTTCAAAGCTACCGATTGAATTTTGGTAAACTTCTTTCCCTACTAGTATAAACACAGTTAGTGAATCCTGGAAGGAAATTATAGGCTATGCGAAATTTTTAATTTTTACGTTTTTTCCGTTGTGCTTGCTCTATAATTTCCCAGCAATTAGATAGTCAAAACACTTGTTAAAAATGACCTATAACTTTGGATTCATCGTATTCAAACTTAAAATGAGAGAGAAATAACCACATTTAGTAGTTTGAGACCAATTTGAGAAATTATGGAAACTTGCAAGACCAATCTAAAACAAATGAAATACTTAGAACCAATTTGAAATCTTTTGGGATCAATTTGATGTTTTGACCTTTAACTTATCTTTTCTTGATTATTAGATGACTTGTTGATTAAGAGTTCTTTTAATTATTAAACTCCTAACTGCTCAAGCTCAAAGTATGAAATTGAGAAGTTCAATGGAGGTACCACTTTTAGTATATGAAATATTTGAATGCAATTGTCATTAATTTTTCAAGACTTGTGGCAAGAAATCGAGGAGAAATTTATCGATTAAGTGATATAAGAATATATATAGGCATTGAATTTGGCACTCCCATCAAACTTTTTAACCTCATACTTTGTCGTAGACGCCATTAAACAAGATCTAAAAATATCCCTGCCAAATTCTAATATGAAAAATTTTAAACCTGACTCGATACCACTTGTTAGGATTTTTTTTTGGTAGGACTTGTTAGGATTTAAAGTGTCTCCCAACAACAATCATAGCTTATACAAAGTAATTAGAATGCGGAAAAGAGAAAAAAAAAGGTGAACATGAATAATTAAACGTGGTTCAATGAGTGTAGCCTATATTCAGCCCAAAAATCAAAGAACACTAACTATGTTAAAAGTAGGGTTCACAAAGATAAATAAAATCCCTCTGTACACTCCACAACTCACCACTGTTGTATTTTTATGTATCTTAAATTTTAGTACCACAAGAATTACTAAACATACACCCATATATACAAAGAAAATGCTCAAATACTCAATTCTTTATCCTGCTAGAATATATATAGCTGTAACAATAGCAATCTAAATACAAGTCATTCAAAAAAATTATAATATTTTTATTCTTTCTCTTTTACTAGCCAGAAAATTGAGGGTTTCTTGGGTTGTTCTAATTATTTCTTGATAAAAAGTAATTAGAATTAGACCATAAAAATTTATTGTCCTTAAATTTTGATCATTAATGAAATTAATTTGTTAATAGGTATCTATCAACACAAGGGAACCAATTGAACTTAAATTTAATACATTATCAATTCAACCATAGAAAAATGGGGGATTTATCATATATAACAAGTATATTGTTTTCTAAATAAAAGTAATTAATTATAGGTAGGAAAAATGTTTTGCATGAGCTCATATCATAATTAAACATCTATACATGTAGAGTAATTAAGGGTAAAATGAAGTTATTTGGTAGGGACAAATGTTAATGAAGTATTTATAATTAGGCCAAAATCTCATTTTGATCTCTAATGTTTTCTCTAAATTTTTTTTTGATCCCTAATATTTTTTTATTCCCCGTTTTGGTCCGTTATGTCTCCTAGAAGTTCTATTTTGGTCTTTAACTATTGAATGTAGTCATATCTCTCTCAAGTCCAAAAGCGAGGAACTCGGAGCCTCCAATTTATTTGATGAGTTCTTCCTTGCTCAATTGAAGCTGTCAACAAATGAGATTAAATCGAACATTAAATCAAGCTTCAAAGTGGGCCTCTCACTTCATGAACCTGGTCATATCTCTCTCATTTCAAGTTTGAATGTGACAATATTAGAGCTATGAATTACTATTTACAAATTCTTTTTTTGTCTAGTTAGGATCATTAATAAAGGAGGTTAAATAGTACTTCAAAAGTTGATATTGATATTTTGACCAAACACACTTTTGGAGTACTATTTGACCTCATTTATCAACTGCCCCAATTAAGTAGAGAAAAAACTCATCAAGAGTAACTTATAGCTCTGATTTTGTTGCATTCAGACTTGAAATGAGAGATATGACTATATTTAAGAAACAAGCTGCTCACTTTTTAGCCCAATCTGACCTCATTTGCCTATGACTTCAACGGTACAAAGAAATAATTTATCAAATTTAACCTATAACTCTTATTTCATCATCTTCAGGTTTGAAACGAGAGAGATATAACCACATTCAATAGTTAGGAACCAATTATAAAACTTACTAATAAGGACCAAAATGAAACTATTGGGAAACATTAAGGATTAAAACGAAAAAAAATAGGTACTAAAACAAAATTTAGGGCAAACATTATGGACCAAAATAGAGTTTTGGCCTAATGATTACTTTTCTTGTAAGTTTGAATTGATTTTCTAGTTTAGATGTTCAAATCATGGTTGCTTAGGTTTAACAAACCGTTATAGGAGCCCGTTTGGATAAGCTTGTGAAAAAAGAACTTTATTTATGAAACTTTTTTTAAAAGATTTTTTGAGTGAAGCACTAGTATTTTTAATTATCAAAGTTGTTTGGATATAAAATGACAAAAGTACTTTTAATTAATAAAATGAACCAAAAGAATAACTTTTGCAAATTCTTGAAATGGTGGAAGCTACAAAATTGAATTTATTAAAAAATTATATTTTAACTTTTTTTTAACTTCTCATTTTTCTTAAAAATTTACCCAAAGAAAATTTTATGTTTATAAAAGGTCTTTTTTTAATTAAAAATGTTCTTTAGATTAAAAAAAATCTATCCAAACGGACTCTAGGTTGTGTTTTCAACTTATTTTTTACATTCATTTTCTTGTAAGATGATACCTGATATATATTAGGCTTAATATATATACTACTCCAATCGAGTATGCTTACATTAAGTTTTATATATATATATATATATATGTATATATATATATATAAATTCTAAAAGTTTAAACTTTTATCATGAAATTAAATTCACAACTATAACTCATCAAAATTTTAGTAAAAATGTTAGAAGGGTATTATTAGATTTTTTTTCATAATTTAAACTCATTCCGTCTTATAATATATTAATGATATTATTATATTCAAATAATGGGAACGTGATTTATCATCATTCTTATTAAAATTTTAAGGTTAAAAATTCATTTTTGTTCTTAAATTATGGAAAAATTTTATTCTGATCCTAAAACCATTTTTTGTTTCATTTTGGTCCTCAAACTTTTACTTTTGTTCCATTTTAGTTCTCAAAATGTGATTTCATCAGGTTTTTGCCGTTATTTATAACTTGAACAATTGAGGTGAACTATTATTTGTCCACATGTGTCTTACTAAGTGATTTGATAAAGAGAGAAAGAGAAACTCTCATTCTTAGTCACAAACTGGAGATAAAAGTCAATCATAAATTTATCTCTAATTTGTAATTAAAAATAAAAAAAAAATTATGTCTTCGCTAACTCACTTATTATGGCACATATGAAAGAGAAATGATTCATCTCAACTATCTAGGTTAATGACAGAATCCAGATGAAATCACATTTTGGGGAAACGAGCAGCCCAACTTTGTTTATTTGATTGTGAAACGAGCAGCCCACTTTCAAGACTTGAATTTACTATGTTTGCTTACGGTCCCAACTGGATAAAGAAAGTACTAATCAAAAGCAGTATATAGGTCTAGACGCGTCGCATTTGAACTTGAAACAAGAAAGATATGACCACATATACATTCAGTAGTTTGGGTCCAAAATGAAACTAAATGGCAACGTTTAGGACCACTATGAAATTTCTAAAACATTTAGGACCAAAATGAACTTATGGGCATACATTTGGGACCATTTTGACCATTTGACCTTATTATATTTTGAATAATTGTAATTATTGATTATGCTTATATGTATTATATATATTTTTGTTAACTATATTTATATATTATCTTTTAACATGATTTTTTATGAATTATTTTTCAAAAATAAATTAATTTCTAAAATTAATAAATCAAACTTATTGAAATAGAACAGGGTTAGAGATTTTTCTTAAAAAAACGTAGAATAATGTGTAATCTTTTTAGTCTAAAATAAAATATTTCAGTCTGATTGAACTATAACATTTTCCCTAAGTGAAAATAAAAGTAAGGCTTAAGTGCACTTTTGGTCCCCTAACTTTCGCAAAGGTCTCAATTTGGTCCTCTAGCTTTTTTATTGCAATTTTGGTCCCCTAACTTTCGCAAAGGTCTCAATTTGGTCCCCTAACTTTTTTTGTTGCAATTTTGGTTCCCTACCTTTTGTTGCAAAGGTCTCCTAATTTGGGACCAAAATTAAGCTTTTTTTTTTTTTTTATTGAAGGTCCATGTATTTGGAATAATTAGAGATTAGATCTCTGTGATTCAAAAAGTGCCAAAATTGGGTTGAGGATACTCCATTGCAAAATGAATCCCTACGGTATATTTCCATTAAAAATTAACGGATCCCTACATTTTTATCAAGATTTCATCATTTCTTTTAGGCTTAAGTTCATTTTTGGTCCCTTAACTTTCACAAATGTCTCAATTTGGTCCTCTAACTTTTTTTGTTGCACTTTTGGTCCCCTAACTTTCGCAAAGGTCTCAATTTGGTCCCCTAACTTTTTTTGTTGCAATTTTGGTCCCTTAACTTTTGGAAACTTCTCACCGTTGGTCCCAAGTGCACTTCCAAGTCATGAAAATGTCTCCTGTAATGGTCCTTTTTTAATTCACTTCACCCATATTTGTCACATCATCATCGCCCAACTCAGCCTGCTAGATCAGCACCAAGGCAGATAATGGATGAAAAAAGTGCACTTGGGACCAACGGTGAGACGTTTCCAAAAGTTAAGGGACTAAAATTGCAACAAAAAAAGTTAGGGGACCAAATTGAGACCTTTGCAAAAGTTAGGGGACCAAAAGTGCAACAAAAAAAGTTAGAGGACCAAATTGGGATCTTTGGGAAAGTTAGGGGACCAAAATTACACTTATGCCTAAAAGTAAAAAAGGTGTATGTATATTTCATTATTTTGAACTAGTATGAGACCCGTGCGTTCGCACGGGTTTTTTTCTTAACAGTTTATATACTTAGTAATCATAAAATCCTATCGCCATTGCAGTAATATGTCCTAAAATCATAAATTACTTTGTTTGAAGAATTGTTTTCAAACAATGTACTAATATAATGAAATAAGTAATACGACTGCAGATGTGTTTGAGATGTTAGTTACATTACAGTCCAAAATAAATTATGTAAAGTAAGACTGCTAATAATTTAAGTCATAGACATCAGAATTGTTACAATCAAAAGAAGATGTCTATTGTTCCTAATCATCAGAATTGTTACTTTCGAGAATTTATATTTTTTCAATTTATCTATTATAAATATGTGAATGTGAATTTATCATTTCCAGTTTTATATATTCTCCAAAAGCAGAGATTGTTTTTGGAGGGGGGAGGGACAAAACAAAATAGGAAAGAGACACAATGCCCATGAATTCAGTTTCCTTTTTTTGGCCAATATGAATTCAATTCCTATCCTGTCTTGTTTCTCCACTTTCAATTTTCAGTGTTTTATACCTCTTTTGTAGCTTATTTCTTTTTGCACAATATGTTTCAATTTTAGTTATTGTGTAAAAATATTTCATAAGGTTTGAAAATTAAAAGAGTATCCTTGGAATTTTGATTTTGTATAATAGACTTATTTTATTAATTTTTCGCCAAAATGCACTTTTGGTCCCATAACTTTTATTTAGATCTCAATTTTAGTCATGTAACTTTTTTTTGTTTCAATTTTAATCTCATATCTTTTGGTCAAGTGTCGAATTGGTCTCATATGGTTCCATATTTTTTTTTTGTAGACTTAATCTCATATCTTTGTTAAAAGTTTCACCATTAATTCCACAATTTGAAACCTTTTGTGAAAATATGAGACCAATTCTGCAATTTGACAAAAAAATGAGACCAAAAGTGTAACATAGGACCAAGTGGAGATCTGAGCAAAAGATATGAGATCAAAAGTGCAACAACAAAAGTTATGGGACCAAAAGTGCACTTTGGCCTTAATTTTTTGTTAATAATAATATTTTTTTAAAAAAAATTGATGAATGTTATGATATTTAGAATAGACTTAAACATCAAATTAGTTCTAGCTACATTTATTTGCAGTAAAAAAATTATGTCTTTCGTCACCAAAAGAAATTATGTCTTTAATAAAAATCTTAACCAAATATTTTTTGGCACAAAATAAAATATTCAGGATTTGTTTTATCGCTTTTCAGAGTTTAAAGTCTTTAGTAAAATAGATAAATGTCATAAGAGTTTTATTGATTTTAGCCTCTTTTTATAATTATAAAAATTGTATTAAATTTACATGTAGGTTAGTTATTATATTTTTCATTTTAATTGTAAGATCCTTACATGGTTGAACTCTGAGAACTCTTTCTTTTGGGTTGTAGAGTTAAGTCAAAGCTCTAAATAATTTTTTTAGGTGATTATTATTTTTTTTAGCTGGATTTTTTTTAGGTGATTCTAGATATAAATTGAACTGTAAAGTTCAAGTGGATAACTTCATTCGGATTTAAAATCTTTTAGTGGTAACTGGTAATGTTCATTACCATTTATTAATGGAAGAAATTTATTTATTCTTAATCAAATGTTAGGACTTAGGATTTTTTACCTTAGATATTGAGTAATTTTAAATTTTTGAAGTGCTTACAAGCTAATAAAGAGAGATTAATTATTATTGACGATTAATACTTTAAGTAATTTAGTTATCAAAACAGAATATCATTGAATAAAGTCTAAGGCCCAGTTCGTTTGCGCTCTAATTATAATCTGCTCTGATTATAATCGTAATAAGCATGTTCGTTTGCGTTTTTTTCCTGATCAAATGATAATCATAATTTTTTTATAATCAAAATTACACTTATACCCCTATACCTATAATTACCTATACTCTAATATAATCAATCACTCATCACAAGGGTAAAATGGTCAATTATTTCAATATGGGGCCAGTTTGTAAACATTCATTCTTGTGTTGGGCTAACTTGTTATTTTGCCCAAATAGTTTAGGATTGAAATTCATATTTTGGCCATTGTTTTCCCCCTCTCTCTCCCTCTCTCGTCGTCCCTCCGTTCATGTTGAATGTCGTCGCCGCTAGGGGTGTACAACTCTGGTGTACACAAATAATCAACTCTGATTATAATCAGAGCAGATTTCATTATAAGCGCAAACGAACTGACCCTAAATTTCACATGAACATGTGTTTTTCCTTTCTATTTATAAAAGGTGCCAACTGCCGAAGTTAACTTTATCTATATAAATTTGATATATGGTGTTCTAACCAAGGTTTTTAAAATTGGACTCGACATTGAATCGGGTGAAATAGGGGCTCAATTCAAGGTTTAATGGTTCGACCGGAATTCAACCAAGGTCGGACCGTTAATAATTAATAAATAAATAAAAAATAATATATTTAATTTAAAATAACAAAAATATACTAATAAATATTAAAAATATTTAATAAATTCTTTAAATTTAAACTTGATTGAGTAAGAATGTGAGAATTAAAAGGATAAACGATTAAATATTGAAATGAAAACTATCAAATAGCTTATTATTTTGAGTCTAAATTTAATAAGAAAAAATATCCTTTAAAATAGCATCATTTTAATCCCAAAAAGTAAAAAAAATGAATAAAACAACTCTGAACCGGTTCAACCCCAAATCGTTCGGTTCAGGGCGGCTTTTCCGATTTTTGGCCGGTTTATCCGGTTGTTGACCAGTTCTATGCATGGGCAGTTCTCTAGCCAACTCGGCCCGGACCACTGTCCAATTCCCGGTTCAACCAATCCGGTTTTCACAACAGTGGTTCTAACTGGAACTATTTTTATTTTTTGTTATTTTTTATGTCATATTAACGCTATTTAATTTTTTCGAGAATTTTTTTAATTTATTTCAAAAATATATATTATTATCTATTTAATAATTTTTTTTAAAAAACATACTATTTAGTATCTAAATTTATATAGAGTTAATGAATTAATTAATCCATAAATAATTAAAATACATGACTTGATATCTAAATTATCTCAATTTTAACAGTTTGGTCCCTGTGATAATTTGTTTTCTAAATTTGAACTTATTTTTATACTTTTTGGTCATTAAATATGTATTTTTTGAATTATTGAAATTGTAGTTTTTTGTCCCTAATTTTTCTTTTTTGGTATACTATGAGTTTCCCCCACCTATCTGTGTAAATGTGTAATGTTTAGGCAAAGGTTAATCTCATTTGGGCTGGGAGCGAACAGTTAAAGTCCTCCAAACAATGTCGATTACTCGACTCTAGGGCTTGAACCTAGGGTGCAGTTCGCTCATTACTGCATGCACCAAATACTTGTTGATCCCTAAATTTGACTCAATGACCAAAATGTTGATAATTACACTATTTCAGAAACTAAATTGTATATTTTGATTATTTAAGAATTAATTTGTTGATTTGGTACAAATTTGAAGATAATTTTTTTTTTCTATTGGCATTACATAAAACAACTAGACATAAAATATTTTTGATAATTTCTATTAAATTCTCAAATGAAAAATTAAAAATATAATCTATAAAGTCTTTTTATGAAAATTGAATCACACAGTACTAAATTGTAAATAATATTAATTCTTATATATTTTTATTAAAAATAGGGTAAATTAAATACTAGGTCTTTATATAATTTTATTAAAATTATAATTTGTTCATTATTTTTTAACTACAAATGATTTTGTCTTCATATATATTCTAACAGCGTAGTCATCATTATTATTACTATATTGTTAAGCTTTGGATAATATGACAATTAATAATTGTTACAACTTACATGAGTCTACTTATATAGTAATTATCGTATAATTTGTAATATATAGAGATGTGAAAAGATCACATTCACATCAAGTAAAAAATTTATTGTATCTTAGTAAAATCTGAATTGTATATTTCAATAAATAAAAAGTAATATATATATATATATATATGATATAATTATTTTTCAAATAACAAAGGTCAAAATCTCAAATTGGTTTTAAAAATATGGGATAAATTTGAAATTGATCCTAAATGTTTCATTTTTATAGATTGATCCTACGTTTTTCCATAATTTTTCAAATTACTAAATATGGTTATATTTCTCTCGTTTTAAATTCAAATGCGATGAATCTAGAGCTATGAGTTGTTTTTTACAAATACTTTCTCTATAAAGTTAGGACTATTAACTAATGAGATCAAATCGAGTCCCGAAAGGGTCGCTAGTTTCAGAGTCAAACAAGCAAAATTGATCAAATTTATTTCGTTTTTTAAGTTTGAATGCGATAAGCTCGAAATTATGTGTTAGCTCTTGAAGAGTTCTTTCTCTATTCCTTTGAAACTATTAGCTCATGAGGTCAAATTGCGTTCCAAAAGTATATAAGTTTGGGATTATACTTCTAAGATTTTTCACTTTATATCCTAAATTTACTTTTAAGGCACGATTTGAGCTGGTTTATTAATGATCTCAATTGGACAAAGAAACAACTATTCAAAAGTTAATACAACGTTTCAAAATCATCGCATCTAAAATTGGATGAAATAACATTATTAACTTTGCTTGTTTGATTGTAGAACAAGCAGCTCACTTTTTGGAATTTAATTTGACTTTATTTATTAATGGTTTCAACTGAATAGAAAACGTACTTGTAAAAAACAACCGGTAACTCTCAATTCGTCATATTTAAACATAAAATGAGAAATATATGACCATATTTAATAATTTGGGATGAATTTAAGAAATTATAAAAATGTGTAGTATCAATTTGAAACAAATAAAATATTCATGATCAATTTAAAATCCACTCTATATATTTGAACCCAATTTGATATTTTAACCAATAACAAAACTCATACGTGATTATTAATTTATCACTTGTCAAAATTCTCATACATTTCAACAAATTTTTTTTATTTATAATATTGATAAAGATTTTAGCTAAAAAATTTTATTATGATATAAATATATAAAAAGACGTAGATGATTTTAATATAAGAAATTGGATGTAATGATTTAGGGTACAACATTAACCAAACATCAATAAGTTGCCCCCCTCAAATTACCAAAACATCCTCTCTGTGTTGTCACCCTACGCGAGAGTACGTGCCTCCGTCTCAAACATAAAAAAACGAAAAGTAAATTCCAAAATCCCCAAAATAATTAATTTAAAAAAATAATAGGCCAAAGTATCAAATTGGTCCTTTATGTATGGGGTAGATTTCAAATTGATCCTTATCTTTTATTTGTTTCATATTAATCCTACATATTTCCATAATGTTTCAAATGGGTCCCAAACATACTTTTGATATGCGACTTGATCTCATTTGCTAGTGATCTTAATTGGGCAGAGAAGAACCATTTCAAGAGTTAGCACATAATTTCGAATTGGTCGCATTTGGACTTGAAATAAGAGAGATATGATCAATTTTATTTGTTTGACCGTGAAAAAAATTATCCATTTTTGGAACACAATTTGACCTCGTTTATTGATGGTCTCAAAGTAATCGTCAAAGAAACTCGTAGCTTTGGATTCGTCGCATTTGAGTTTAAATTGAGAGATATACAACCACATTCAATATTTTTAGAACCAATTTGATACATCACGGAAACATATAGGACCGATCTGGAACAAACGAAAGATAAAAGACCAATTTGAAGTCTACCCTATCTATAAGGGACCAATTTGAGACTTTGGCAAAATAATAATAATAATAATAATAATAATAATAATAATAATAATAATAATAATAATAATATTTCGTTGGGCTTTGGAAATGTCTTCTCATCTCTTTTCGTGATCTCATTCATTTCTTTTCTTTTCCCTATTTATTTCTCATTTTTTAATTTTCTCCCTCTTTTCTTCGTCTTTGACTACTTGTACTTTTACACTCTCTCATTCTCTCTTTTCTCTCTCCTCTGTCTCCTCCTTCTTCGCCGTCGTCGGAAACCTGCATTGCTCGCCGGAATTCTACTTCTCGCCGCCGTGAGCCGCCGTCGCGGTTCGAAGAACCGGTGTTTTTTTGGTTTTCCGGTCGGGAAAGTCCGAGAGTTGAAGAGGTACCTTCTATCTTTGACTTGAAACCGTCAATGGAGTTTCTAGGTGTGTGAGTTTTAAGAAGAAAA
This sequence comes from Chamaecrista fasciculata, assembly GCA_003254925.1. NCBI lineage: Eukaryota > Viridiplantae > Streptophyta > Magnoliopsida > Fabales > Fabaceae > Chamaecrista > Chamaecrista fasciculata. The sequence goes on from QANZ01035723.1 coordinate 43,416, forward strand.
ACAGATCTGCGAAACTTCGTGCATTCTAGAGCGTGAAGAAAAAAGAGAGGGAGGGGTTAGGTTTTAGGGTGTGGATGGTAGTGAACGGAAGAGGTTGGAGTTGTTGTCTATGATGACCGGAGCTCCGGCCAGCGATCGGAGAGGGTGGTGGCGTTTCGGTCAATTTCTCACATGGAATGGCAGATCTTGCTAGCTACGGGAATGCCGACCGTGACTTAGAGCAGGTCTTTCTCTTTCTCTCTCTTACAAATTTTCTGTGGAGTGTTCTAATTTTTTGGTTTTGTTTGAGTTTTTTGTTTTCCTGTTTGTTTCGATAAAATATGGTAATTGGAGCTTCGTATTGTTCTCTTTGAGAAATGAATTTTTGAACCCCTTTTTTGGAAGGGAGGTCGCAAAAGGAAAGATAGATACAACTGTTTGTGTTATGGTGGGATGCTTCAGGATTTATTACTACACGAAAATGGATATCTTTTGATGCCATGTTCAATTAATAAGTTTCACTGATCATCTTTTTAAAAAACAAAAAAGTCTATCAATTAGAAGTTCAGTAGTTTAGTGAGTTCTTTAAAGTAAAAGTGTTTCTAGCACGTTTAATGCAATAATTTCGTCTTGTAGTTTATTTCCTGTCCTTCTGATCTTCCCTGTTTTTTTTTTAATTTTACTTCTGAGTTCTGCAGGCATTGATTGCTTTGAAAAAAGGTTCTCAGCTGCTTAAATATGGTCGTAAAGGAAAGCCCAAGTTTTGTCCATTTAGGCTTTCCACTGTAAGTTAACTCCTAACTGAGTTTTTCTGTGAGATGTTGAAATTCTTAAATTTTCTATTATTAACTGCCTTGTTGTAAACACTTGAAGCTACCTTATTATCCCAGGCTAGTAACACTTTCTTATGATAGAAGAGGTCAAGTTAAATAGTTATATAATTAGGCTGGGATAACCATAAATGTATATTTTATCAGTTAAACAAGTTTTCATTTTTCATAGTTGAAATTACACTGTACAACTGTTGATTCCAACTTTAAGGCAAGGTTAGACATATACAAATTGGTCTACTTAAGAGAAAACACATTGCTCTTCAGGAAGACAGAAATTTGACATAATGCATGTATTCACTGTTCCACATACTTTACTGGTGGAAGTATTAAAATGAGATTATCTTTGAGTAACGTTCATATGTTGACTGTATGCCCTTCTGCTATGTCCATGCCCTTTTTCTTACCTTTCTTATTGCATAGGTTAGCCTGATTTTTTCAAATATAATAGTCACATGTGAATCACTCTAATAGTCTAAAATCAGGGTATCCCAGCAGTGGCATATTGACTTCTCAGGGTTGATCAGTCCTTTAGAATGGTATTTTACTGGTTGTTACTATTGATGGTGTAGTGATCTAACTCAAAATTTGAGGTAATTTGAGGGTGAGCCTTGGCGCAACGCTAAGGTTGTTGCCTGGTGACCAAGAAGTCAAGGGTTCAAATCCTGGAAACAATCTCTCTGCAAAGCAGGGTAACGCTGCGTACGTCTTGACTCTCCCCAAACCCGACCTAGTGAGAGCCTCATGCACTGGGCCGCCCTTCTTCTTTTTCTTTTATGTGCTCTCAAGATTGGGATTAAAACTCAGGATTTGTTTCTTCACCATTTACTGGGTACATCGGTAAATGTTTTTAAATTTTATTTTGCAGTTCTCCACCGAATAATGGGTTCAAGAGTTGCAGTTTGTTGGCTTTTGATGCCACATTTCTGATTTATGTATATTGATATATGATTGTATAGCTGTACTTGTGAATTCTATTTAGTTTGCTTTTTCCTATGATTCCTTGCAATTTTACCATTATTCAAGGTATAGTTATTAGAATATCTGAAACCTACAGGATGGATCTTCTTTAATCTGGATTTCAAGTAGTGGAGAAAGAAGATTGAAGCTATCTTCTGTGTCAAGAATTATTCCTGGGCAAAGAACTGTGAGATCTCTGCACTTTCATATTATATCATCTTACAAGTGTTTCAACATTCTTTGTTATTAGTAGGTGATATTTATAAATCATTCCATTATTTGTCTAATTTTCCTCAATCTTCTGGCAGGCTGTTTTCCATCGGTATCTACGTCCTGAGAAAGATTATCTGTCTTTTTCCCTCATTTATAACGACGGAAAGAGATCTCTTGATTTGGTTGGTGAAGAATTCTGAAACTCTTTAGATGACTACGTCATTTTTTTGTTTCTCTTTTCTGAACTTCCTATTATTGTAATAACTATATATATATATATATATATATTCATTTCTTTTCAGATTTGCAAGGATAAAGTTGAGGCAGAAGTGTGGATTGCTGGCCTCAAAGCATTGATATCTTCTGGTCAAGGTGGGCGGTCCAAAATTGATGGATGGAGTGATGGGGGCCTCTATCTTGATGTAAATCCAACTCTGTGTAGTTCAATAATTTTTTACTTGTGTTAATGTTTCTTTTACCCTGATTCATAAGCTGGGATACAAGATAGATAGATCTTAGTCTTGGACAGTGACGGAGTGCCCCACCAGTTTCTTAAGATTAGTGTTTTAGATGGGTCAAGACAGAGACTACTGCTTATCTGATACTGTGGAAGAAAGATGTACTGTTTTCTCTATTGAAAGAGAATTTCTTCATTATTATTATTGAATTATTGAATTATTAGCTTTTCTCTGGAAGGATATAAAGTACAGTTTTTCTGACATAGGGTACTGTTTACTTGTTCTTCATCTCTTTGTTCATGATTTAGGAGTAATGGATTGTGATGGTTAACCTACTTTAATTTTTCTCTCGTCCTGTGATTTACTATGAAAATTATTGACTAATTTTAGAGTGTACCATATTACATGCATTACTTGCTACTGATGCCATGGAGCTTCCTATTATGGCTTTTATGTTGTTATAGATGGTAACCTGCATATGATTCTTTCTGGCTGGATTGGTTTCAGGATAGCAAAGACTTGACATCAAATAGTCCAAGTGAAAGTTCTGTTAGTACTTCACGAGATATTAATTCTCCTGACGTTTCTGTGAGTCTTAATCGGAATAGTTCTCCAAAGTCCTTTCGACCGGAGAATACTTTGAATTCTGAAAGATCACATGCACCATCAGACCCAACAAATATGCAAGTGAAAGGATCTAGTTCAGATGCTTTTCGAGTTAGTGTTTCAAGTGCCCCCAGTACATCTAGTCATGGGTCTGCACCAGATGATTGTGATGCTCTGGGGGATGTACACATATGGGGGGAGGTTATATCTGAGAACATTGTCAGAGTTGGTGCTGATAAAAGTGTCAATCATTTCAGCCCAAGGGCTGATGTTCTTCTCCCCAGGCCACTGGAGTCCAATGTAGTTTTAGATGTACATCACATAGCATGTGGTGTTAAACATGCTGCACTAGTCACAAGGCAAGGTGAGGCTTTTACATGGGGTGAAGAATCTGGAGGACGCCTAGGCCATGGCGTTGGAAAGAATGTGGTTCAACCTCGTTTAGTTGAAGCATTGGCTTCTACAACTGTTGATTTTGTTGCATGCGGGGAGTTTCATACTTGTGCTGTTACAATGGCAGGGGAACTGTATACTTGGGGTGATGGAACCCATAATGCTGGGCTTCTTGGTCATGGAACTGATGTTAGTCATTGGATACCGAAGAGAATTTCAGGTCCACTAGAGGGACTTCAAGTTGCTTTAGTCACCTGTGGTCCGTGGCACACAGCCTTGGTAACTTCAAATGGTCAACTTTTTACTTTTGGTGATGGAACATTTGGTGTCTTGGGTCATGGAGATAGGGAGAACGTTTCATATCCTAGAGAAGTACAATCTTTATCAGGGTTAAGAACTATAGCTGTTGCATGTGGCGTATGGCACACTGCAGCTGTGGTAGAGGTTATTGTGACGCAATCCAGTGCAAGTGTATCATCAGGTAAATTGTTTACTTGGGGTGATGGGGACAAGAATCGCCTTGGACATGGAGACAAGGAGGCCCGGCTTGAACCAACCTGTGTGCCTTCGCTTATTGATTATAATTTTTATAAAATTGCTTGTGGGCACAGTTTGACTGTTGGCCTGACAACATCAGGTCGGGTTTTTACAATGGGAAGCACTGTTTATGGTCAGCTTGGGAATCCGCAGTCTGATGGAAAGCTGCCCTGCTTGGTTGAAGACAAACTTTCTGAAGAATCTGTTGAAGAAATTGCATGTGGTGCATATCATGTTGCAGTTTTAACATCCAAAAATGAAGTTTATACGTGGGGGAAGGGTGCTAATGGGAGGTTAGGTCATGGAGATGTTGAAGATCGAAAAGCACCAACATTAGTTGAAGCTTTGAAAGATAGACATGTTAAATTTATCGCATGTGGTTCAAACTACTCTGCTGCCATATGCCTTCATAAATGGGTATCTGGTGCTGAGCAGTCTCAGTGCTCTGCTTGTAGACAGGCATTTGGTTTTACTAGAAAGAGGCACAATTGTTATAATTGTGGACTCGTGCATTGCCACTCATGCAGTTCAAGGAAAGCATTAAGAGCAGCACTGGCCCCCAATCCTGGCAAGCCATATCGTGTTTGTGACTCTTGTTTTGCAAAATTGAACAAGATGGCGGAAGCTGGCATTAATAATAGGAGGAATGCAATGCCGCGTTTGTCAGGTGAAAACAAGGACAGGCTAGACAAGTCCGAGATAAGGTTGGCCAAGTCACCGGTTCCTTCTAATATGGATTTGATAAAGCAGCTAGATAGCAAGGCAGCCAAACAGGGGAAGAAGGCTGATACATTCTCCCTAGCTCGCAACTCGCAAGGCCCTTCTTTGCTGCAGCTGAAAGATGCTGTCTTGTCTACTGCTATTGATCTAAGACGAACAGTTCCGAGACCAGTTCTTACATCATCTGGAGTAAGCTCCAGGTCTGTGTCTCCTTTCTCTAGAAGACCGAGCCCACCTCGTTCAGCCACACCGATTCCTACAACATCAGGACTTTCTTTCTCCAAAAGTATAACTGAGAGTTTGAAGAAAACAAATGAACTTTTAAATCAAGAAGTGCTGAAGTTACGTTCTCAGGTACATTTAGCTTCCTATCTTATTGTGCAATTTAAGTATGTGCACCCTGTTCCCAATTCCCTCCTACGTATTTCAACCTGGAAAGTGCATAGGAAGAGAATAATCACTTTGATCCAGTGACCAGAAAAAATTGATTTTCACTGTTTATAGTATTGTATCTTTACTTTTATATGATCAAGATAAATCTGACAAAATCTGGTTAGGTTGAGAGCCTGAGACAAAGATGTGATTTGCAAGAATTAGAGCTTCAAAGGGCAGAAAAGAGAACCCAGGAAGCTGTGGCATTGGCTGCTGAGGAATCTGCCAAATCTAAAGCTGCAAAAGAAGTTATAAAGTCACTAACTGCACAGGTGATTTTCTGCTTAGTTGACTTCTGTTGACAAAAAAAGAAAAAAAAAACTTATGTTGGACTCGGAGTCAAATATCATGGAAGGGTTTAATTTCTGATGTGATGCTTTTTCTTTTGTATTTTTTTTTCTGAAAATATTTTTATAGCTTAATGCTTGAAGATTAACCATAGATTATATTGGATTCTGTTATGTAGAGGTTGCTCAGTGCAACAAGATTTTTATTATCTCTTTTTTTAGCAACAGCAGGAAATGTTCATGATATTCTTGCATGGGATTCTAAACACACTGTTTTACTGATAGCCCTTTTCAAATTATTTCAGCTTAAAGATCTAGCTGAGAGGCTACCTCCTGGAGTTTATGATGCTGAAAACATCAGGCCAGCTTACCTACCAAATGGTTTGGAGCCAAATGGCATCCATTATCCTGAATCAAATGGGGAGCGCCACACGAGAGCAGAGTCTATCAGTGGCTCTAGCTTGGCCTCAATAGGATTTGAACCTTCTCTGTTGAATAGAACTGAGGGCACAGGATCCTATGGAACAAATATTTACCAGAACCGGGTGCTTATGCCTTCCAATGGGCCAAATGAATACCCTGATGTTAAATTTCCCAGTGGTGGTGGTGTGATTCAGGCAAGTGGCAGTAGTGTGTCAGATATTGTTGATGGCAGGGATTCTGGTTCTCTGCAAGATGGCGAGACTGGTTCAAGATCAAGGAATGCTGTACTGACTGCTAATAGTAATCAAATTGAGGCAGAATGGATTGAACAGTATGAGCCTGGTGTATATATAACACTCATGGCCTTGCGAGACGGGACGAGAGATTTGAAACGAGTTCGCTTCAGGTACTTCTATGAAGAATCATTCATATTTTCAGGTTATACATATCTGGCACATGGTTCTCAACTTTGCTTTGAAAAACATTGGATAATTGACATTGAACAAAGTGTGATTATAGGGATCAGAATTAAGATTAGACTTAGGTAAAAGTTCTCAAGTATCTGCTATCATGTTCTCTAATAAAAAAAATAGACTCAGTCAAATTTTAGAACTCTGCATTTCATTATTGATCAAAAGCTAAGTCCTTCACATTTTGCCTAAACAACTAGTGAACTTCAGAAATTTTTTTTTTCTCCTAATAACTTTAGATTTTATCAATGGTATAGATAACTTCATGGATATTTCTTGTGCATTTCAACATATTGGTTTGGCTGAAGCTGTCCCTGAAACATACATGATTACTATTTCTTGAAAACTGATTGCTTTATGCATTTTATTTTTCAATGAGCAAATTATGCATGCTGAATTGCTGATATACTTACTGGTTTTGCTGGTCGAAGATCCTCGAGACTCATACATGTTTGCTATATTGCCTTAAGACTGAGACTCTAAATCACTAATACTGTAATTACTCGATGGATATTATTTTTCTTTGGAAATTGTGAATGTCAATATAATGTTTGGGCTTGTAGAAGATCCCCAAAACTCTTATGCTAGCTACTGCTCAAATTTGAAGCTTCTAAATTTCTCATGTATATGCAGCCGACGGAGATTTGGAGAGCACCAAGCAGAGACTTGGTGGTCGGAGAATCGTGAGAAGGTATACGAACGGTACAATGTTCGTAGCACTGACAAATCTGCCGGCCAAGCAGCTCGTAGAGCAGAGGGTTCAGTCTCACCTGTTTCATAATCCTAGGAAAAGTAGCAGACAGAAGGAGGAAGTTCTCGATTAAAACATTTTGTTACAGTGAGCATAATTGTAGTCAAGCAAGAAGCAGTATGAGGGAAGCAAACATCCCTTTTGGGTTTTTTTTTTAATAGTTCATCTTTTCCTTTTCCTCTTATCAATCTTTTTTTGCCTTTGCCCCTTTCCTCTTAAGTTAAATTATCTTCCATTTTATTTGGGCATTATGCCCTTTACATATCTGTTGTATTGTAGTGTGTATATATATATTGAAAAAAAAAATTAATCTATTTAGATATCTTGGGGTATCTATGTAACTTTTTAGCATTTTTTTTCTGAGCTGCTCTTCTTTTGAGATCTTTAACACCATTTCACCCCCACCAAATGAGTACCAATTGTATATACATAATGCATTAAATTGTACAAAGCCAGAAACTCCTCTATGAACTTTAGCATTCGTATTCAAATTCAATCCAATTTTAGCTAAACCAATTTAAATTGAAGCAATCAAACTGAAAAATTAATTGGATTGATTGGTTGTGAATATCTAAAAATTGGCCTAATTTGTTTGGTTTTTGGTTGACAACCAATGTCATACAAACTGAACTACTTTAACTTATTATAATATTGTTTTAATTTAATATATTATATGTATTATATAATAATAAATTAATACATGTTATTATATTAATTATACTAAAAAGTTATTGTCCTAGTTATCTTCACATTTTTGTTGTTCACGAATCTGCCATTTAAACTTCCATATCTCTAATCTTTGCCATCCACTCTTTCACTTCACTCTCATCTTCTCAAGTTCTCAATGGCAGCTGTAATGCCGTGGGTATTGAGTTGTATTGAATCAGTTTGGATAGGTTCGATTTGAGTTGTATTGAATCAGTTTGGATAGGTTCGATTGACAGATAACATTTATAGTTATTTTGATTGGATTGGATGAAACCCTTTGGGTGTGTCTGGAGTTTTATTCCTATTTGATTTCATTATCCCTATTTTATTTTAGGGTAAATTACACTTTGGTACCCTGTGGTTTGACCCTATTTGACTTTGGTACCTTGTGGTTTGAAACCTGACAGTTTGGTACCTTGTGGTATTCTCCATTATCACTTTGGTACCCTCTGGAGCTATTTTGTAATTTTAACCATAACAAATTTTACAAAAATTACATATTGACCACAAAAGATTTTCAAAAAATTACAAATAGGTCCTTGGATACATATTATCTAGGGACTAAAATGAAAACTTTAAAAAAATTTTGGGGTCAATATGTAATTTTTTCAAAATTTGTTATGGTTAAAATTATAAAATAGCTCCAAAGGGTACCAAAGTGTCAGGTTTCAAACCACTGGGTACCAAAGTGAAATAGGGTCAAACCACAGGGTATCAAAGTGTAATTTACCCTTTATTTTATAATGGGTAAAATACAGGAAAGGTACCTGTGGTTTGGCCTAATCTCACTTTTATGACGTGTGGTTTCAAACGTTGCACATTAGGTACCTGTGTGTTTCGCCGTTAAACAGAAGCAGTACTTGTGTAATTTTCCGTTAAATTTTTGACGGAAAAAGTAGTACTTGTGGTTTCAAAAGTTGCACATTAGGTACCTGTGGTTTTGCTGAAGCTTGAACTACATATTAGCTTCATATTTTGAACATTAAACGATGAAACCCAACACTCTCTTCATCTTCATCATCATCTTCTTCCCATAAAATCAACAAACCCTCATTTCTCATACGAATTTCAAATTCCACTAATCAAATTAAATCAGAAATCACACACACACACACACACACACACACACATAGATATACATTAATCAGAAATCACTCGAATTATCATCTCCAAATTTCTCGGCGGATTTTGAAGCAATTTCAAAGATTTAGGGTTTCTAATTTGATTTGATGAAATTAGGGTTGTTGAAATTACAGATCGAAGAGGGTTTCTGTAATACCCCAAGGTACCATGTTAGACATTAGACTTAGCATTTGACTTAAAAGTAAATTGTGTAGTTAATCTAAAAGTCCTTATGAGCTTGTGGTTAAATTTTGAGAGCAACCTGACAAAACAATTTTATTCGTGTTTCATTTTAATTTTATTATAAGACACTTTTGAGTAAGAAATAATAAATTATAGATATAATATTTTTGAAAGAAAAACATATATTTGGAACCTACTATTTTCAATGAATCCAACAATATAATTTTTTTCAAAAATCTCTATTTCTAGAACTTTTGAGTTTTAGGGACTGTTTTGAAAGAATTTAAATGTTTTTGGGAAATACTATGGATCTAGCCTCTTTCTCCTTGCATCAGAATTACTTTTGTGCCCCCCAAATTTGCCAAAATAGAAAAATAACCCTTTCTTTAACGGAAAATTACACAAGTACTGCTTCTGTTTAACGGCGAAACACACAGGTACCTAATGTGCAACGTTTGAAACCACACGTCATAAAAGTGAGATTAGGCCAAACCACAGGTACCTTTCCTGTATTTTACCCTAAAAATAAAGATAATGAGGCGCCACCCTCATCCTCATGTATCCCAATTTTAGTGAATTTAATAAATCAATAATTCCCTAATTTTTAGGAAACTTATTTAATTTATTTATTCACTAATATTTTAATTGTAAAACTATTTAACAATTAATTTGAATTTTAAATTTGTCCAACAAATTTAAAACCCTTATTCATAGATATTTATTTAAGACAAGATTTAATGTCCTAAGACATTTAACTATGTCCTAAATTGTGTCACCTAAGTGACTCACGAATTAACCCTAATTCGTGTCCCAANAAATTTGGCCAAAAAAAAATATATATACCTCTGTCAAATTTAAAAAATAATAATTTAATACAAAATAAGAATAATAAAATATTATATTTTTCCTAGATATATTATGTAAATGGAGAAAACACAAAGATTTTTTTAAGTGTATTATAAAATCTTTTCGTCCCCATAACTACATAATTTGAAAGAAAAAAAATTATTTTAGTCCTTTACTTTTGATGGATATTATTAATGGTGCGGTGGAGGCAGATTGATATTAATTTCAATGGTCACATTAATCATGGGTATAAAAAACACAAATGGTTATTTAATTTATAATTTTTTGTCCTTCACTTTTGATGCGAATAACATTTTGGTCATTTAATTTATTTTTTTGGGTGAGAACTTGTAATAGAGTGACTCGATTATTAATAATTGCGATTCTTTAAGGGCTTATAAGTAATGGAATCAAACATTTTAGTTATTTTTTTAGTTCAAAATAATTATGTGATCCTTGAATTTTAAAACATTTTTTATTTTGGACAAAATATTAGATAACATTAAAATCTCCATGTTATTTACATTTTGGTCGTTCTTTTCATTCCACAAAATACAACTCAAACCTCCATTTCAAAAATTACCCTTTAACACAAATTCCAAAACAGTTTCATTATAATTCCATTTCATAAAACCACATCCAAACACTAAAATATCATTTCATTCCATTATCAATTACCAATCCTACCCCTATACAATTTTAAAAAACATATATAATTATTTCAACCAACCATAATCATTATATACCCATTTACATAGTTTCACATCATACTTTTTTTCATGGCCAAAGTGCGAATTTGGTCATGTAACTTTGCTCCAATTCCCAAATGAGTCCTATAACTTTTTTTGTTTCGAATTTGGTCTTGTATCATTGCTTCAGGTCCCAAATCAGTCCTATATTTTTTTGTCTCAGTTTTGGTCCCATATGTTTTGAAAACCTCCCACCGTTAGTCCTCCGTTTATTTTAAATCACAGTTTAGTCCTAAAAACTTCAAGTCCCTTTCACTTTAGTCCCTAACTATCAAAATGAAAGTGAAAGAGCATCCCTGAAGATTCTCAAACTTTACATCTTGGTCCCTAATCCATGAATTCTTCATGAAATGGAATAGAAATGCAAAAAAAAAAAAAAACACAAATTAAAAGAAAATGACAGAGGGACCAAAGCTGAAAACGCAAAAAATTTAAAAACCACCAGAAAACGTACGGAAATCGCCTAGAAACTCAAAAACTCAAACAAAAACCCCAATTCTCACTGAAATTTCACTCAAATAATCGCCCTCAAATGCTTTAAGAAAGAATTTTCGAAAATTCAAACTTTTGAGGAGGGATGTGATAGAAGATTCCCTTACATTTGGTGATTCCGAGAGAGAAGTTCTGAAATCCCTTACATTTCTTCTATCACCTCCCTCCTCAAAAGTTGGATTTTCGAAAATTCTTTTTTAAAGCATTTGAGAGCGATTATTTGAGTGAGATTTCAGTGAGAATTGATGTTTTTGGATGAGTTTTAAATTTTCTGTGTTTTCAGTTTTGGCCCCTCTGTCATTTGCTTTAATTTGTGTTGTTTTTGCATTACTATTCATTTCATGAAGAATTCATTGATTAGGGGCTAAGATATAATGTTTGAGAATCTTCAGGGATGCTCTTTCACTTTCATTTTGATAGTCAGGGACTAAAGTGAAAGGGACTTAAAGTTTTCAGGTAAACTATAATTTGAAATAGACGGAGGACTAAAGGTGGGAAGTTTTCAAAACATATGAGACCAAAACTGAGACAAAAAAAAGATATAGGACTGATTTGGGACCTAGAGCAAAGATACAGGACCATATTCGAGACAAAAAAAGTTATAGGACTGATTTGGGAACTGAAGCAATATTACAGAACCAAATTCAGACTTTGACCTTTTTTCATTACACCTCAAACAATCCAAACACATGTATCATTCTATTTCATTTACATAATTTTCTCATTCTCATTTCATTCTTATTCTCATTTCATTTTAAAAACCTCTTCCCAAACACTTTCTCTTTTATTTGTTTATAAGAATTAGGGTTTCATTTGAGAAAAAAACGTGGGGTCATCTATGCAAAAAAAGAGGCCAAAGCGTACTTTTGGTCCCTTACATTTAAACTTGCAATACAACACTTTATCTTTTTTCATGCAATTTTGGTCTTGCAAGATTCTTAAAAATTTCACCCTCTAGTCCCAATGACTAAATGTAATTATATTCTTTTTGTTTCAAGTTTAAATGCGATAAGTTTGGAGCTACATACATGTTGCTTTTGACGAATCCTTTCTCTATCCAATGTAGCCATCAACAAATAAAGTTAAATTGATTGTTTTATTCTATTGAATCTGTTAGCAAATGAAGTCAAATTGATCCTTAATGTGAGTTTGAGACTAATTTTCCATAATTTTTCACTTTTTTAGCTCCAAACTCACTTTTGGACTTGAGTTGGTTTCATTTATGACATTTCTAATTGGGTAGTAAAAAGTTGTTAAGAATAACTTGTAACTCTAAACTTGTCACTTTTAAATTTGAAAAGTAAAAAATATGACCAAAGAAAATAAATTGGATTGTAACCTACCTTAGAGAACAAAAGTGCAAAAAGAAAAAAGAAAGAAAGATGGTGTAAGAACACTCATCATGCATGTATTACATAAGGGTGTGTTTGGATAGGAAGGTTAAGTTAAAGGAGGATAAAGGAAGGGGAGAGTTAATAAAGGAGATGTAAATGATTTGTGTTGTAAAGGAGGTTTTTAGTAATGATGTTTGGGAAAATGAGAGATAAAGGAGGAATTATGATGTGAAATTATTTTAAAGGGTATGTAATGATTGTGGTAGGTTGAAATAATTGTATTGGTATTTTAAAGTTGTATAGGGGTAAAAATGGTAAAAATAAAGGAGGATAAAGGAGTGTTATTTTTGTATTTGTTTTGGTGTTAGTAAAGTGGTATGAGTAATGATTGCCTCGAAATTTGTGCTAAAGGAGGAAGTTAATAAAGGAGATTTTTGGAGTGTTATGGTAAAGGAGGATGGAGGTGTGAATGTGGGACCAAAATGTAATTTTTGAGTACTGAATTGTAAATTTTTTGGGACTAGAGTATATATTTTTCTTGTTTACTGTCTTTTAATTTTATTTTAAAATTTTTATACTACAAAAAATATTACCCATGTATATAATAGAGAAGGGACCAAAATGTATATTTTCTGGGGTATGAATTATATATTTTTCTAAATTTTCTTCTTCAGTAGTTGCAGAACAAAAAATATTAGCCATATATATACA
>QANZ01035723.1:61806-80510 GCA_003254925.1 Chamaecrista fasciculata
CCTTCATTACAAATATTCACATCTAGCACAAATTCCGAGACAATTTCATTACCATTTCATTTCATAACCACCACAACCAAAAAGTCAAAATATTATTTTTTTTTTATTTCTATCTATTTCAATTATCAATTATCAATTCTACCCCTATACAATTTAAAAAAACTCATATATTTATTTCAACCAACCACAATCATTACATACCATTTTTCATAATTTCACATCCTATTTTTTTCATTACATCTCAAACTAATCCAAACACCATTTTCATTACATAATTTTCTCATTACCATTTCATTACATAAAATCATCATTTTATTACCTACTTCTAATCCAAACACACCCTTAATTATTTTAATATAGTTATTTATGACTGATTTAATGTATGAATTAATATTTAATTGAGGAGTGACTTTATGGAGGAATGTAGGTAAAGTAAATGCAATATCATGTGCTTCAAGATTTGGTTGTTGGAGACATTAAATGAGACAACATGAAGCAATAGTTATTTTGTCCAATTCAATAGAGACTATCAAAGCCTTTAAGAGGGACCTTCAACTTCTAACACATGAACGGGTCTTTAGGGAGATGTTTAGTCATAAAGTTGTGATGTTACAAATCAAAACTGCCAAACGGGTATGGCCAAAATATAGTTAGCAAATATTTAAAAGGGTGAATAAATTAATAAATAAAATATTTATGTATGTATGCATGTACCATGCATTTTAGCTTGTTGCAAGTTGTAATATCAGGGAAAATTTTATTATTAAGTGATTGAATTTGTATAAGTCAATAAATTAATCTTTAAATGATCAAAATATATAATTTATTGCAATCACCAACAACTTGATCCCTGTGTCAAATTTAGAGATAAAAAACACAAATTTATTTTAAATTTAAGAACTAAAAAGTATTAAATCAGTACAAGTTTATAAACTCAAAAGAAAAATAATTCAAATTCAAAACCTAATCATCACTAAGGACTGAAAATTGAAATATTTTAAAGACTAAATCGTGCATTTCGATGATTGAAGAACTAATTCATTAATTCGGTATAAATTTTGAATCAAATATAGTAAATCAATTCAAATTTAAGAATCAAAACTTCACTAAAGATCAAATGGTTGAAATTCAAATATTTCAATCACCGTATTTTAATTATTCAAAAATTAATTTAATTTAATATAAATTTAAAGATTAAATAATAAATTTTTTCTCATAAAATAATGCATGAAATATAATAATAATGATGATATATGTAATGGGAGCAGATAAAAGGAGAGGATATTGTGTGGTTAGGTGAGTTTGTGGGCCAATATTGAAATTAATGGCCGACTATAAGAAAACTTAATGTCTGAAACTGATGTGCAAACCTGCGAATGTGTCCCTCAACTTTATTTAAGGCCTTTAGCTTGCATTTGGAACTCAATTTATAGGGTTTTCATTTTCAATATTAATAATGCATGCCATGTACGTCATATATATGTGATCTCTCTTTTCTCACCTGTATAACATGTACTCTCTAGTCTCTTGCGGAAATGTACACTAGTTTACTTGGTGGTAAAATGCTTATTAAATTTGTACAAAAAAAAATATTTTAATTAATTTCTTTTGTAGAATTTAGGACAAAAGAATATAGAGAGAAAATTTTGGTAAAGGTAATACAGTAAAAGTACTAATTTCGTCTTCAAATTTTAAATTAACTGTCAATTTTGTTTCTGATATTTTTTTGTTGTAAATTTCATCCCCAATATTTTACATTTTGGTCAATTTTGTATTTTGATTAACTTCTTTCAATAAATTAACAACAGACTGCAACATGTTTTTCAATCTAAGTTATTATTTAAATTTATTTTTCTATCAATTTTATGTTACATATCATTAGTCATGTAGATTCTGTCATTAATATTTAGCTAAAGGAAGAACAAAGATACAACTAACAAAAATGTAAAACATTAGAAACAAAATTAACTATTGATGTAACCGTTTGGGGATAAAAGTAATACTTTTGTCTTAATATTTACATTCCAATTGACTAATAATAGTATATATAATAAGAAAATAATTATGTATTTTGTGCACACCTTGATTCCTCAAGATTGGTTGAAATCTGCCAATCCCAACTTGAAACTAATTCACCAAATGTCCAAATCGAGAAACAACTAATGGCTTTGTGAAAGCATCAATTAGAATGCTAAGTATTGAGATGTTAGAAATTCTTCTTTGTATAGATTTCGAATAAGATGACAATCAATGTATTTTGTCATCTCAAGGAAGATTGGGTTGGTTGCAAATTGCGGTCCGCAACCGCAATTGCGCCCGCAATATTGCTGTTGCGGTGGTGGCCGCAACCCGCATCAGACCGCAACGTTTACACCGCAACAGTCGCAACCTATATTGCAACACCCGCAACCGCAGTAAACGCAACGCAACCGCATCCGCAACCGCAACCGCAATTTGCAACCATGACAACGGGAAGTTAGAGTAGTTTGGAGTTATCGAAGGACATATTAAATCCACTTGAGTTCACAAGTTGTGGTTGCAAGACTTCGTTATTCAACTTCTTTAGAGCAACAGGAAAATGGTGCATTGCTTTGTAAATTTCCAAGATATTAGGCATTGTCTTAAGAAAACAAAGAAACCTATCATGGATCTTTGTGTTAGAGCATGTTGGATGTTAGAGCCTTGAGAGACCAGACTAGAGGATCGAAATGTAGTAAATAAATTATTATGGAGAAATAATCAAGCAGAATAAGTTAATTAATAACCTAGATACGTTGCTAGAAACTTTGCTCCACCAAGCAGTGAGCCTTATTTACGTGAGACAAAAAATATATGTTCCACAACTAATCATGAAAAGAAGCAAACAAAGAACGAAAATGATTGTTTTGGGTTCTCCTTAAAAACGAGCTTCCTTATTATCAAAGTTAAATGAGCAACAAAAATGATGGAGAAGGACTCCTATTTTTTTGATAAGCAACGGTGGGCAAGCCCACAAAAAAACAAAACACAGAAACAAAACACCCCCAAACAGACAGGAGGCAAAACAACCAACTTAAACAACCTTAGGCAAACTCAACCCCACAGCATCACGAAGGAGGAGAAGACCTATGTCCCGCGGCGGCTGCAAGTAACGAACCACCTCTCCGTCGCCACCATCATCCCGGCCGATGCCGGCAAGCCTATCTGCACAGGTATTGGCCTCACGCCACTTGTGAGTCAATGTCCATCTTCTAAAATTTCTTAACAAGTCTTGAATGATCCTCACCAAAGTGTCAATATCCGCTCCCAGAGGCTTCCGTTCAGTGACAACACCCACCACAAGCAAAGAGTCACACTCAATCTCCAGGTCTTGCGCCTCAATCTCCAAAGCACAACGGATTCCTTCAAGCAGACCCCAGCATTCAGCCCGCAAAACCGAACAAAAGCCCAAGTATTTCGAAAAACCCAGAATCCAAGCCCCTTCTGAATTTCGTAGAAGCCCTCCACACCCAGCATCACCTGTACTTTGAGGAAAAAGAAAGAGCTCAGAGTGTTGAACTACTCAATGTGAGACTTAAAAAAGAGAGTTGCTTCACGGGCTACGCTGCAACGCCCGCCTCCCTTGTGCACAACTAGACCTGATCGTGGGCCGGGCTCGCTAAAATACGGATCAGGCTTAAGGGGGTAATAACAAACAAAAAGTAGGCCCAAGCCCATTTTATTTTGGGCCGGACTTGGCCCGTTTTTAATGAATATGGGTCGGGCTTAATTCTGGGCCTTTTTTTTTTTAACAAATTACACATTAAACTTACTATCACTCAATATGCTTGTAAGTTCTTGAAAGTCCAAACTATCATGTTTAAAACATTATTGTGTGTAATCAAGCTTGGTTGGCCTAGTGCTCGAGCTCACTAGGTCGCTTAAGCAAGGTCGGGGGTTCGCTAAAATACGGATCAGGCTTTAGGGGGTAATAACAAACAAAAAGTAGGCCCGAGCCCATTTTATTTTGGGCCAGACTTGGGCCGTTTTTAATGAATATGGGCTGGGCTTAATTTTGGGCCTTTTTTTTTAACAAATTACACATTAAACTTACTATCACTCAATATGCTTGTAAGTTCTTGAAAGTCCAAACTATCATGTTTAAAACATTATTGTGTGTAACCAAGCTTGGTTGGCCTAGTGGTCGAGCTCACTAGGTCGCTTAAGCAAGGTCGGGGGTTCGAATCCCGCCTTGTGTATGCAGCAACCAATTGGCCAGCGGCAGACCCTTAAATGGAGCACAGATCTGCGAAGGATTAGTCCTTGGCTTGTCGGGCTGGGGATACCTTGGGAAACAAAAAAAAACATTATTGTGTGTATTCCAAAATTTAATGTGAAGTACCCCTTTTTTAAAATTATATATTTATTAAAATATATATTATATTGGAAATTGAATGGTGATTGGGAGTGATTGGAAAGAAGATTAGGGGAATAATTGATTTGGATTTTGAAAATTGGAATTGATTGTGGTATAAGAATAACATAATTGATTTGGAAATTAAAAGTTGGAATTAAATGTGGTTTGGTTTTCTAAAGTTATATATTTATAAAATATAGAGAAAATCTACTTTTTGGTCCCTCAATTGTTACTGAGTTAACAATTTAGTCCCTGAATTGTAGGAAAATATGAATCAGTCCCTCAATTTTACACTTTCGTCTACGTTTTGGTCCCTGAGCTGTTAACCATCAGTTAAGTTGATGATTTGGCCGTTAAGTGATGACGTGTCACCTTTAACTGCTAAGTTGGTTGGCAAATCATCTATTTTATTCCTATTTCATTTTACACATAAGTTCATATAACTAAATTAAAAAAATAAAAATGAAAAACTGATGAACTTGACAATCAATCTTTATAAATCTAAAATCTATATCTATATCTATAATCAATCAATTAGTCCCAAATATTTTATTTATTTTAGATGAATCTTATATATTTTTATAATTTTTTAAATTGGTCCCAAACTTACTCATTTATCAATATAAGAATTTTATGTACTCTTTAATTTTAAATCAATTCAAGCGTTACATAACGGGCACGCCAAGCCCCTAGTGTTTATATATAGGCCAAAGTCCTATTTCGGTCCCTCAGTTATGCTCAATGTTCCAAACTGATCCCTCAGTTATTTTTCGTTCCATATTGGTCCCTCAGTTTTCCAAAATTTGGCACAATTGGTCCCTCAAACGTTTTCCATCCATTTTTCCGTTAAAAAAAAAGGAAAAAATTAACTTTCACCCCCGAAAAGTTTTATTTTCTTATATTAAGGTCCTTTTCTTTATATAATAAGATTAAAACGTAAAAAAAAAAAATTATGATTTTAAATAAATTTACCCAAAAATACAATCTCTCTCTCTTCTCTCCGTCGACCCCATTATCCCATTATCGGCCGGAGCAGTGTACCGGTTTCCGTAGCTATTAATGGTGGGACTCGCACGTCCTCCGATAGCATATATCTGCCATTGCGTGAAATCATTATAAACCACATGAATATACCCAAGTTTACATCTCGGCATTCTCTGTACTAATCCTTCCCTAAAATGATTAAACGCTATCGTCACTTGCATTCCCGTGTCCGACGTATACTTATCGTTATGACCCAAAAGCATAACTTCATCATGATGCGTGAAATGACTATTCGAAATCATAATTCCCGTCGACCCCATTATCGCATCAATCAATCCAGAGTTGGGTTTGCTGGGTCGTTGTCGGAGGAGTCGGTGACGACGTAGATCTGGCCGCCTTTGCTGCCGACGGCTTCTTTGTCGAAGCCAATGCCGCAATCAGCGAGTTTCTGGTGGTTTGAGGACGATTTTGGGTCGCAATGCCAGTAGCATCGATGGGGTTTCCGGTGAGGCAGTTTGTGCTCAGGTCTTTTCAGGCACCGTTTCCGGCAAGGAGTTGCCGCCGGGAAAGTGACGGATTGACTGTCCTGAAAGAAGAAGAGGAAGAAGAATGTGTAAGTTGAGACTGTTTGGATGCCTAGAAAGTGCTTTTTCGGAAGAGAGAGAGATTGAGAGGTTGTATTTTTGGGCAAATTCAATTAAAATCTTAATTTTTTTTCCTACGTTTTGATCCTATTATAAAAAGAAAATGACTTTAATATAAGAAAATAAAACTTTTGGGGGGTGAAAGTTTATTTTTCCATTTTTTTTAATGGAAAAATAGATGGAAAATGTTTGAGGGACCAACTGTGCCAAATTTTGGAAAACTGAGGGACCAATATGGAACGCAAAATAAATAAGGGACCAATTTGGAACACTGAGCATAACTGAGGGACCAAAATAGGATTTTGGCCTTATATATATATTAAGGAATATATTATACAATATACATATATAAAAATGTATGATATATATATATATATGTTAATACGGGCCGGGCTGAAAAATAAGCCCAAGACCGGCCCATATTAAAACGAGCTTTTTAAAATTCGAGCTCGTTTTTTTTTCAAGCTTTTATTTTCAGGCTCCTTTTCAATTTTTTCGGGCTGGGTAGATTGGGTTAGACGGACTTTCGGGCTCATGATCAAGTCTATGCACAACCATCATTGGGTTGGAAGTTGGTGCACATGCAGCCTTTGTTGGAGCTACCCCAGTGTCATTTTATTCCTCTCCTCAAATCTTCCTTACAGGTCAATCCATGACCCATAATAGATGAAGAGAGAAAGTTATAAGTGTGATAACGAATAAATAATTAATTTAATAAAAAAAAACTCAAATTAATTTTTTGAATGTAAAATTTCTATGAATAAAAAATCAAATTAAATTTAAAGCCTATAATTAATTGGCGATTTAGGGTTTAGAAGTTAGGGATTATGGTTAGGATTTATGGTTTAGGGTTTTAGGATTTTATGGTTTGGGATTTAGAATTTAGGTTTAGGGTTTAGAATTTAGGGTTAGTGTTTAGGATTTAGGTTTAGGGTTAGGATTTAGGGTTTAGGATTTTAGAATTTGGAATTTAGAATTTGGGGTTAGGGTTTAGAATTTAGAGTTTAGATTTTAGAGTTTAAGATTTATGGTTAGTGTTTAGTATTTAGGGTTTATAATTTTTTAAGACTAAAGTCCTATTTTGGTCCCCCAGTTATGTTCCTTGTTCCAAATAGGTCCCCCAGTTATTTTTTGTTCCATATTGGTCCCCCAGTTTATGCAAAACTTGAAAAAGTTGGTCCCTCTAACGTTTTCCATCCAAAAACTCTGTTAAAAGTGACGTGGCACATTTTTTCTCTCTCTTTGTTGGCATAAGTGGAAGAAAGAGAGATCCAACTCAGCATTATTAACCTATACACAGTGTTTTGCCTCCATATACATTCCCACATTCATTTTGTCTCTTCATATTCAACGACACCCTTCTCCCTCATCGAAGACCCATTTCAACGCGAAGCCATAATCGCCGCCGCCTGGAGGTCCGTCGCCGCCGTCTGAAGGTCCATCGCCGCCGTATGCCTTCACTACCGATCTCTTCAATCCCGGAAGTTTGAGAGTTCAGATTTGAGATCTCAGATTCTCGGCTTGTGCTTGCTACACGACGTCGTCATTCCTCACGTCTCTCGATCGACGACTCCACACTTTCCGACCACCGCCGGCCACCACCAAATTTACCTCTTTGCCTGTTAGTGTCTCTTCCTTCCTTCTCTCTTTTTCTCTGATTTTTGTTTTCTTTAATTATTTCCATTTTCTAATTTTCTATCATGTATGCTTGTTCCTTTATTTTGTTTTCCAGTTAGAAGCTTTGAATTAGTTGTAGGTCTGATGAAATTACAGTCAAAACGTCGGTGCCGAAAGCGATAGTTTTCTGTACTGCTGACTGCAAACTAGAACCCAGCGAACGAACCGAACCTAGCAAACGAACCCAGCGATGACGGCGTACGGCGGCGACGGACCTTCAGACGGCAGCGACGGACCTCCAGACGGCGGCAATTGTGGCTTCGCGTTGAAATGGGTCTTCGATGAGGGAGAAGGGTGTGTTGAATATGAAGAGACAAAATGAATGTGGGAATGTATATGGAGGCAAAACGCTGTGTTTAGGTTAATAATGCTGAGTTGGATCTCTCTTTCTTCCACATCAGATTTTATGCCAACAAAGAGAGAGAAAAAATGTGTCACGTCACTTTTAACAGAGTTTTTGGATGGAAAACGTTAGAGGGACCAACTTTTTCAAGTTTTGCATAACTGAGGGACCAATATGGAACAAAAAAATAACTGGGGGACCTATTTGGAACAAGGAGCATAACTGAGGGACCAAAATAGGACTTTGGCCATTTTTTAATAATACTTATAAACTTAAAATATATTTCAGAAGGACATTATTGTCTTTTTAAAAAATAAAGTGAGTCATTTTTTGTAAATACATTTATTATGACAATTTTACACTTCTCAAAGCATAATAAATGCTCTTTAAAATGTACGCTTAAGGCACATATTAGAAGGATCCATATATATATATATCAGGGGTTTTCCGTGCCCTAACGGGCACTATGTAACGTTTGATTTGACATTTGTAATTATTCAGTGACTAAATAGTACATTTCTATTATTGAAGGATTAAATCATTAGAAGTGTGAAAATTAAAAAATCAAATAATAAGTTTTCACTTTCTAAACTCCATATACTATTTTCTCTTTCCCATTATCTATATAGTTAATCGATTACTATTAAGTTTCACGTGTTTATTTCTTATTTTTTTAATTTTTAATTTAATTATTTTTTTCCAACCAAAAATTACCCTCACACATATAATATAGTATGGATATATATATTGCACGTAAATTTATAAATTTTAAATAACAAAAATACTTAGAAATTAAATAGTCGTGAATATGTTCTCAGTTCTCACATACCATGAAAATTGTTGTCAAAATAGATTACGATATCAAGACAACAACACTGAAAACCATGTCACATTATTTGAAGTGACCATTACAAGCATAAAATGGGCCTGAAAGTAAAATACTATAGTAACCAATAATTTACAGCATTTAATATATGATGATGCATGTGATAACAGAAAGATATGTGAGATAATTAACATTTATTTACCATATCATAATAAAAAAGGTGTAACATGGTGAAAGCAATATATATATATATATATATACACACAATTTTACATTACAGAATTACGTGAAAAGTTTTTTTTTTTACTAATTTGTTAATTTGTTTCTTTCATCTTTATTACTTACCGGTTAAATTATAAAATTTAGAGTCTAGTTGTCCTGTTTCTTGTTTCCATTTTCACTATAAACAAGAAATGTGATTGAAAATTTGTTTTGTACAGTTTTTTTTTAAATATTTTTTGAAAATATTTCCCAAAACAAGTTGAAAATAGAAAATGTCAAAAAAAGACGTTTCAGTAATTCCAAAAATAAACCTGTGATATTTTGAAACTTTACACAAAAGTAAACTTATAAATCAAGTTAATATCAACATTTAGTAATAGTCAAACTTAAAAACATTAAAAATTTGTGTTTTTCAAGTTAACATAATTTAATAATGAATAAAAATGCTTTTTTGACTTTATAAAACAAACATGTTTTTAAATATTGAAAATTTTTAAATGAAAATAGAATTTTAAAAATGAAATCAGGAAATAAAAACAGATACATTTTCTTAAACCAATTTAACCCTAAATTTCTTTGAATGTAAAGTTGGCTAAAAAGCTCCTCTAATGTTTCAACTTCGACATATAAATTTTTTAACTTAATTTCTATCTACAAAACCTATTTTTTTCATCTCATAGGAAAATTAATTCTATTAAAATAACGCAAATTCAATAATTCAATCTAACTCAACCTACCAACGGGATTGGATCTGATGAAAAATGTTAGTCTATGATAAAAATTCATTTTCGAATTTTTGTTAGCGAAGTGCCCACATTTAGTATACAATAATACCTTGAATAAAATTGTCTCGAATAAAAAAATGTCTGTAAGAAAAAAAAAACAATCTAACTCAACCTAAGTACAAATTAAACCAATCCAACTCCATTCAATTAAATATCGAGTCAAGATGGATCGAGTCACAAATTGATCCACTTATATTTGAGCTGAGTTTGAATTAACCCATAATAATTATCCATCAACCCATAAATTTCAGACCAAAAAATTGTGTGAATGTGTTCCATGATGTCTCACAAGTCACAACAACCTCTATAAGCCTGATGCAATATGTTTGATGAGGCACCATTAATATACATAGCACAATCAAGTTAATTTAGTATATATATATAGCATGTGTTGGATAAAGTTAATTAAAATAAAGATTACACCAAGTCACCAATGTTTTATTTTTGTAAAATTATCTACCAAATGTTCAGCTCACAAAAAAAATTAACTGACCTTATTGACTCACTTAAAGGTGACTCACAAATCACAATAAATCAACTTAAATAAAGCGAATTAATTTAGTTTGACGAGTCTATTCAAGTTACTTTCTCTTTCACTGTAAATCAATTTTTCTGTTATTATATTAAACATAAAGTGAAACTAGAGAGGGCCCTCAAATGCCCAATATTTTTTTTTTTATAAAATAATAATAAAAAAGAAACAGAGAGGGCCCTCATGTATTAAAAGCGATGTAAGAGGGAGATAGGACCTTGCTGTGTGGGTGAACAAAAACAGACATAAATAAGGGACAGATTGACGAGGATTGAGAGGATACGTTGTGTTGTATTTAATGCTTTATATGGAGTTTGGTACATTGATTCATCTTTTATTATAAAAAATAAATAATCACATTCTTATCTTTTTATATTATAGTATAAATAAGATACCTTTCTAAACTAAATAGAAACTATGAAGAAGGAAAAATAAAAAAAGAAAAGAAATATATATAAATTAATCCAAAGAAAGGCTTAGTTCTTCACTAATTATCTCATATGTTTTATTGATGTAGCTCTTCAAGAGCTCATCCTCAACTTATATTATTATATATATTCACCATCAAGGTTGTCAAACTCGAGACTTTAAGTAAACTCGTAAAAGGGGATGTAAACTCGGATCGTAAACTCAAATCGTAAACTCGCCGAGTTTACCTAAGTATGCAGGATAAAATTTACACCTATATATCATTTACTTTAAGTGAAAAATTAAATTAAAGTAAACACAAATATGACATAATATAACACTATTCTTCAAAATTCAAATAGTTATAAACTCATTATCTTGTCCAAGTGTAAATTTGGTCCCATATTTTTTGCCCAGTTTCCAATTTGGTCCTTTATCTTTTTTTGTTGCACTTTTGGTCCCATATCTTTATAAAAGGTTCTAATTTGATCCTATATCTTTTGGTCAAGTTGCAGAATTAGTCTCATATCTTTGCAAAAGGATCAATCGTTAGTTGATTCTTTTACAAAGATATAGGACCACTTATGCACCTGACCCAAATTAAAGATATAGGACTAATTATGTGATTGACCCAAAGATATGGGATCAAAATTGGAACAAAAAAAAGATATGGGACCAAATTACGATCTGACCCAAAGATATGAGACCAAAAGTGCAACAAAAAAATATCTGAGACTAAATTGGGAACTAAGCAAAAAGATGTGGGATAAAATTTGAATTTTGACAAAAAATTTTACACTTTGATGTGAACTCGCCGAGTTTAAGGTAAACTCACAAGTTCACACGAGTTTACGAGTTTGCTGTGAGTTTACCCGAGTTCAAGTCATTTCCGAGTTTAGGACGAGTTTACTCGAAATTAGGGAGTAAACACGGCGAGTTTACGAGTTAAAACTCGAGTTTGACAACCATGTTCACCATTACAATTCTATAGGAGGAAATTCCTTTATATAGGACTATTGACATAATGGAAGGTGGGTAGGTTGCAAGTTATTAAGGACATCATAATGTGAAGGAAGTTATGTGCCTTAAAACATACTAATGAATAAATTTAAGGCCATCATCATGAAATGAAAGTTACAAGAAGGGCAAAAGGCTCATGGATGAAAATTATGAATAATGTATTCTTTTTCCTTCGCTAAATTTTTGTCCCACTGGGTTTTACTTAACAAGGTTTTAACGAGACATATATTTGTAGTGTAAAAATTATGAATAATCTACCCTTTTTTTTCCCTTCGTTAAGTTTTTATCCCATTGAGTTTTTCTTAACAATGTTTTTAATAAGGCATATGTTCATAATGTATGGTCATCCAAGGGGAAGTGTTGTAAACATACATATGTATGCATGTATATGTGGATGACCATATTCATGATAAGATGATAAGATGATAAGATCAATAACCTTTGGGTTCCTCCTCCTTATGTAAGTGTGAATAAACATAATAATATGATTTGGGGATGAACTCTTGAAGAGTTACATCAATGAAGCTTATAGGATAGTTCCTGAAGAACTAAGCCATTTTGAGAATTATTTTGTGTATCTATTTTCTCTCTTTATTTTTCCTTCTTCACATTTTCTATT
Source organism: Chamaecrista fasciculata (assembly GCA_003254925.1). Taxonomy (NCBI): domain Eukaryota; kingdom Viridiplantae; phylum Streptophyta; class Magnoliopsida; order Fabales; family Fabaceae; genus Chamaecrista; species Chamaecrista fasciculata. Next base: position 74,242 of record QANZ01035723.1, read on the forward strand.
TCGTTTACAACACCAATAATAATAATAATAATAATAATAATAATAATAATAATAATAATAATAATAATAATAATAATAAAAAGATTAAACTAATAGTAATAAGTCCCATCAGACACTCGGTAAGAAGTAAAAGCATTGAAAATGTAAAAAATAATAAAATAAAATCATTAGTATTAAATGTCTTGACTAATTTATTTTAAAAACTAAAATATTGTCTAATTTAATTTAAATTTTAAACTTAAAATATGATTAATATATTTTACTATCATATTGGATATGTTATATATTTTTCTTTGAATTTTGTAGATACTTTTTAGTATTTAGATGTAAATTAAGATAAAATCTCAATTTTTAAAAATTTTGGAAAATAAAATAAGGCAAAAGACCCTTTCGTGCACCCTAACGTTTGGGGTCAGTTTCAGTTATGCCTCTAACGTTTGTTTTGTGTCAGTTATGCTTCCAATGTGAAACGTTGGTGTCAATTATACCCTAACTTCAATTTTTTTGGGCCAAAGTCTTATTTTGGTCCCTCAAGTTTGCTGAAAGTTCTGTTTTGGTCTCTCAAGTCTCCAGCGAACTTTCCGGCGAGATACATGGCGGTCCCGAAGACTACGAAAACTCATAATCTAAGGTTTTTTGACCTCCCGAGTTTAATGACGGCCTCCATTTTGTGAAAAAATGACTGGCAAACCGTCGAAAAATTACACAATCACCGAAAATCATATTTCCAGTCATTTGTTCGCAAAATGAAGGCCGCCATTGAACTTAGGAGGTCAAAAAACCTTGGATTAAGAGTTTTCATAGTCGTCGGGGCCGCTGTGTATCTCCCCGGAAAGTTCGCCGGAGACTTGAGGGACCAAAACGGAACTTTGAGCATACTTGAGTCTGCTTGGGGCCCGGCCCGGCCTGGGGTTTGTGCACACCTATTTATTGGCGATCCTAACTGGATAGAGAAAATACTCGTAAAAAGTAACATCTAACTATGTATTTGTCACATTGAACTTAAAATGAGAGAGATATGGCCATATGTAGTAGTTTGGGATCAAAATGAAATTAAATGACAACATTTAGGACCAATATGAAATTTCTGAAAGATGTAGAACCAAAATAAACTAGGGCATACATTTAGCAAGAAAACAATTGGATTGACTTTTTCTATGTTGGAAAACAATTTTCTTTTAACTTAAGAATTTTTATGTATTAAAAAAATCATGTTTGGATAATTCTTTCCTTATAGGGTTAAGCTAAAGGCACTTGTTAAGAAGTAATAAACGAGTCTTGGAAATATAAAAATAAAATGATTAGTATTAAATGCCATGTCTATTTATTTTAAAGATTAAAATACCCTTATATTTTTAAGGCAAAAGACCTGTTCGTACTCCTAACGTTTGGGGCCAGTTTCAGTTATGCTTCAAATGTTTGTTTTGTGTCAGTTATGCCCCCAACGTTTCATATTTTTTTTGGCCAATACCAACTTTTCATATTGTTGTCAATTATACCCTAACTTCTATCTCCGTTAATTAGATTGACGGAAAAAGTCGATGTGTCAGCCGACTGAGCTAATGATTGCCTATGTGTCGATTTTTTTTTTCCAAAGTCTTATTTTGGTCCCTCAGGTTTGTTCAAAGTTCTGTTTTGGTCCCTCAGCTCAAAGTTCTATTTTATAATAGGATCAAAATGTAAGAAAAAAGAAACAAATAGACAATAATAGATTTCACATAAAAAATAAAAAAAATAAACAACCAAAATCATTATCATCTTCTTCGCATGGATGATCATCATCATCTTCTTCTTCATAATTAGCGGAGTTAGAGGTTAGGGTATAATTGACAACCATTAATGTGAAATGTTGGGGGAATAATTGACACAAAACAAACGTTGGGGGCATAACTGATACTGACCTCAGACTTTTGGGGCAATAACAGATCTTTTGCCTATATATTAAAAATATAAAAAAATAAAAAAAAAATAATAACCATGGGCTGGGCCGGGTCCGACCCGATTTCAAAAAAGAGATCGGGTCAGGCCAAGTTTGTTCACCCCTATCAATAAATGAGGTCAAATAGAGTCTCAAAAGTGGGTAGTTCATTTTAAATTCAAATATGCAAAGTTGGTCATATCTCTATCATTTTAAGTCTGAATATGACAAGTTTGAAGGTATGAGTTGCTCTTAATGAGTCATTTTTCTACCCTATTGAGATTGTTAATAAATGAGGTCAAATTGGACTTGAAAGTGGGTCGAAAAACCAGTTTTGAGTTTCATTTGTCTTTATTTTCTAACAATATTAATTTAGTAAAAAAAGACTCATTAAGAGTAGCCTGAACCTATGAAGCACGGGTACTATAAAAATAGTGTCATACTCGTACGGGATACATACATGTATCCTTATTCTATGAATACTCTTGTGTATTTTTATAATATTATAAAATATTGGGTAAATTACACTTTGGTACCCTGTGGTTTGACCCTATTTCACTTTGGTACCCTGTGGTTTGAAACTTGACACTTTGGTACCCTGTGGTATTCTCCATTAACACTTTGGTACCCTTTGGAGCTATTTTGTAATTTTAACCATAATAAATTTTACAAAAATTACATATTGACCCCAAAAAAATTTTAAATTTTTCATTTTAGTCCCTATATAATATGTATCCAGGGACCTATTTGTAATTTTTTGAAAATTTTTTGGGGTCAATATGTAATTTTTGCAAAATTTGTTATGGTTAAAATTACAAAATAGCTCCAAAGGGTACCAAAGTGTTAATGGAGAATACCACAGGGTACCAAAGTGTCAAGTTTCAAACCACAGGGTACCAAAGTGAAATAGGGTCAAACCACAGGGTACCAAAGTGTAATTTACCCTAAAATATTTTTATATTTTTTTTGTAAAATATCACTGTATTTTTATCTTATTTTATTTTTGTTATGTTAAAATTTTATTTTCTTTAGATTAATAAACAAAACATTCATGCTTGAATAAAAAATCATATAAATTTATATATTTTATAACTTTTTATTTAAATAAATATTGTCACTCTTGTATCCCATAATTTTCAAAATTAATCGTACCCCGTACCCGCACTCGTATTCGTGCAAGCTAAGTATTCATATCCATTTAAGTGCAACCTAGCTCTAAACTTGTCACATTTAGACTTGACACGAGAGAGATGTAACTAATTTTACTTGTGTGGTCGTGAAACGAGCAGTCTATTTTCGAGACATGATTTGAACTTATTTATTAACATCTCCAGTTGGATAAAAATACATTAATAAAAAATAACACTTAGCTTTAAATATGTCACATTTAAACTTGAAACATGAGTTATATGATTATTTTAGTAGGTTGGGATCAAAATGTAACTGAAATGTCGACATTCCAAACCAATATGAAAACTTTTGTAAACTATTTTATTCTTATCTTGTATATTTTTTTGTTGCACTTTTGGTCAAATTGTAAAATTGATTTTGTATTTTTTGGTAAAATTGTAGAATTAGCCTTAGATCTTTATAAAAGGTTCCTCATTGTGGGACCAATAGTGAAACTTTTTATAAAGATACAATATCAAATCTACTACAAAAAAATATATGAGACCAATTATGCACATAACTAAAAGATTTGAGACCAAAAGTGTAACTAAAAAAGGATAGAGGACCAAATTGATATTTGAACAAAAGATATAAGACCAAAAGTGTACTTTGGCCTTTAAGGAAAACATGCCTAAACGTTAGTGGCTTACCCATAGTTTTAAAAAAGGACCGGGCCGGTCGGACCGGTTGAACCGGGAACCGGCTAGTGGTCCAGTCCGAATTGAGCACAAAATTGGACATGCTAAGAAACGGTCAAGAATCGCCTGAATCGATCAAAAACCGGGAAAACCGCCTTGAACCAGTCGGTTTTGAGGTTGATCCGGTTAAGGTTGTTTTGTTCTATTTTTTTTTTTTTTAGTTTTTCTTGATTAAAATGATGCTACTTTAAAGAATTTTTTTCTTATTACTTTTAGACTTAAAATAATACACTACTTAATAGTTCCTACTTCAAAATTTGATTTTTTATCTTCTTAATTATCACTTTCTTATTCAATCCAACTTAAATTTAAAGAGTTTATTATGTATTTTTATTATATTAAACTAAATATATATTTTTTTATTTTTTTAATTATTAACGTTCCGAACCGGTTGAACCATTGAACTTTGAACCGCTGCTTCGACCGGTTTTAAAATCCTTGGGTTTACCTTTTTAATTTTTGTCAACCATGATACAGTGGTTTTGGTGGATCTGAGTGTTTGAGAATTTTAACAAAGGTCTAGCCCAAACTTAAGAGGCCCATAATTTCAGCTTTAGGCCCATCATACTTTGATTTCATACAAGAGGCAATTTGACGAGCTTAGATGCACAGCTTTTCCTACCATGCCTGGATAATTAATATGAAATAATTCGGCCCAAAAACGTGGAAGATTTTAAATATTTTTTTCATTAAGTTATTTAAAATTCTTGGTCAAAACCTAATATTGATCTCTAAAGAATAGGATAAATTTTGTTTTGGTCCAAAAAGTAGTTTTCGTTAATTTTTGGTTTTTAACGTTTCCAATTTTGTCAATCTTTAGTTTCCATTGTGATTTCATCTAGTTTTTGCCATTATTTCTGAGTTAGACAATATATATGAATAATTTCTCTCTCATATATGTCTAAATAAATGAATTGTCGAAAGAGAGAAATAAATACTCCCCTTATCACACCAAAATTGTAGACACTTAATCTCCTTATAGTACTTATCTAAGAATGATATTATGACTTCAATATTTACCTTTTTTTTTATTATGCCAACACACTTATTAGGACATACATAAAAGAGAAATCATTTAGCTATGCTATCCAAATAATAACAAAAGTTAAACATAATCACTATAGGGACTAATAGTGGAACAAATCAGAAATTTCAAGAACCAAAACAGAATGAAAAATATTTTAGGAGTCAAAAGAAAATTCACACTATACTTCAAGGACTAATATGAGGTTTTCACCAAAATTATTTTAATATTATTACTTCACTCTCATTTGTACTTAGTAGGTTATTTTAAAGTTAAAATAATTTTTGGGTCTTTAGAGTTTCATTGAACTTGTAACTTGATATTATTAGGTTGATCGCCCCCATTCGAGATCCTTGGATTCACCCTTTTAGTGTCTCTAACTCACTTTCCTCTAAGCCTAAATTGACTTCCACCCTAAAGGTTTGTCATTATCTATGTTACCTGGGTACGTGTATTTCTTCAACGTACCCGTACCGGGTACGTACCCGGTACGGGTACGCATTGGGTACGCGTAGATACGTACCCAATGAGAAAGGATAGCAAATCGACGAGGGAGGTCACAATGAGAATGACAATGACTAAGGCTGAGATTTTAGTGTCTTCTCTATATATGTTATGGAACCAATTTTGAATCGAACAAAATCGAATCAATTTTGGTGTCTTCTCTGTATATGTTATAGAACCAATTTTGAATCGAATCCCCCAACTAATCTAAAAAATTTGTTATGGAACCAATTTCGACACCAAAGAGGATGACACCGACTAACTGATATATGAATAGTAATGGTGAATGGGAGATTCTGATTTTGAATAGGATTATTAAATTACTTTTTAATGTTATTTTTCAGTTTTTTAATATTCTTTTAGTTTATTTATTATTTATTTTTAGAAAATAAAACTATTTAACTCTTTTATTAAATGAAAGTTTATTATATATATTATATTTTTATAATTTTTTATAAATATATTATGTCGTACCCGTACTCTATAATTTACAAAAATAACCGTACCCCGTACCCATACCCGTACCGGTGCACGTACCCGTATCCGTGCAAAAGTAACATAGGTCATTACTAAATACTCTTTAGAATGTCTAAAATCAGATTAGATACTCTTCTCTCATTTAGGGTGTGTTTGGATTAGAAGTAGGTAATGAAATGATGATTTTATGTAATGAAAGGGTAATCAGAAAATTATGTAATGAAAATGGTGTTTGGATTAGTTTGAGATGTAATGAAAAAAATAGGATGTGAAATTATGAAAAAAGGTATGTAATGATTGTGGTTGGTTGAAATAAATATATGGTTTTTTTAAATTGTATAGGGGTAGAATTGATAATTGATAATTGAAATAGATAGAAATAAAAAAATAATATTTTGACTTTTTGGTTGTGGTGGTTATGAAATGAAATGGTAATGAAATTGTCTCGGAATTTGTGCTAGATGTGAATATTTGTAAT
>QANZ01035726.1:0-18367 GCA_003254925.1 Chamaecrista fasciculata
ATGACATATATTATGAATAAAAATTGTAATTTTTAATTTTTTCAATAAAAATTATGAATATTTAATTATTTATATATATAAATATATGCCGTGTCGTGTCGCGTAATTTTGAGAGTTTGACGTGTCGCTGTGTCCGTGTCCGTGTCGTGTCCCGTGTCCGTGTCAGTGTCCATGCTTCATAGTTATTAACTTAATAACTTTATATATTTCCCTGGTCCCTCTATTTTTAATTTCTTTTTTATTTCATAGGTCTCTAGATCCATTAAAGGTATTTTCAAGTCACTAAATTTTGATATCTTTTCCAACAGTGATTAAAACATAAATGCACTAAAAACCACATAAAATAGATCATGAATCACCTAAATATATAGCAAATTGCATATCAAAATGAAGTTCTTGATTTTATGAAGCTTTAAAGACAAATTGGAACTTCAAATGAAGTCTTATAAAGAACCCCAATCAAGAAACAGTGAACAGAGAGAAAGGGGCACAGGCCAAACTTCAATTTTTACAGAGGTGTGAACAAATTTTTTGGGCTCAGAGAGCCAAGCAGATGTGGTTAATGAATGGGGAACGAAATACCAAATATTTCCATAGTGTGGTCAAACAAAGAAGATCTAAGTCTAGGATCATAGCTATTAAAGATGAGAATGGCGACTGGAAGTACAGCAATGATGAGATTATGAAGGAAGCACAAACACATTTCCAAGCCCTCTTTGCAGTCAATCAAGAGAGGCTTAATAGGGCAGAAGTCAGTGATTTGTTTGATAAAGCAAACATTCTTAAACTTACCACTGATCACCTGGATACTCTCCAGCAACCTTTCACAAACATGGAAATAGAGACCGCCCTTTTCCAACTTGATGGTTACAAATCCCCTGGTCCTGATGGCATCCCGGCAATTTTCTTTCAACACTATTGGCCACAGGTAGGGAAGGATCTGATCAAGATGGTGGCTTCCTTTTTAAATAGAGGCTATCTTCTAAAAGAATTGAATCAAACCATCATTACCTTAATTCCCAAAGGTGATTCCCAGGAGAGTTTCAGAGACTTCAGACCTATTAGCCTATGTAATGTAGCTTACAAGGTTATAGCAAAAACTCTAGCAAATAGATTGCAAAACCTGCTTGGTGAAATTATTACCCCTTACCAGAGTGCCTTCGCTAAAGGACGTTCCATCAGTGATAATGTTCTGTTAGCTCATGAGGTATTAAGATACATTCGAAGATGCAAAAAGGGGAAGACATTTTGGGCTGCTGTTAAAATCGACTTATTCAAGGCCTATGATAAGATTTCCTGGGATTTCATCTCCCAAGTTATGAAACACATGAATTTCCCGGAACACTGGATTAGAATGATATCCCAATGTGTGACGACTACTTCCTTCAGAATTAATATTAATGGTAATCTCACGGATCCTCTGTACCCTGAAGCAGGCCTGAGACAAGGAGACCCTTTGTCCCCTTACCTTTTTATTATTTGCATGAATGTCCTCTCAGGCCTGCTCATTAAAGCTCAAGAGTCTGGTTCGCTGAAAGGGGTTAAGGTTTCTAGGAATGCTCCTGCTATCAATCATCTCATTTACGCAGATGATATTCTTCTTTTCTTTAAGGCAGACCTGGAATCTTGCAATAAATTCAAAGATATCTTCAAGGTCTTTGGTCTCACATCTGGGCTGGTAGTTAATCCTAAGAAATCAGACATTTCCTTTAGCCCCAATACTCCCAACAGATTTAAGAAGATGATATGTCAATCAGCAAAGTTCAAGAAAGTAGAACAATTCACCAAATACCTTGGGAGCTACATAGATGGAAACACCAGAGATAGGAAAGTCTTTGAGACGATTTATGAAGCTATGCAAAAGAAGCTAGCGGGATGGAATGCAAAACTTCTCTCCCAGGCTAGTAGAGTTGTCCTGATTAAATCGGTCCTTGCCTCCCTTCCTGTATATCACTTATCTTATTTTGCTCTGACTGCTAGTGAAGCTCACAAATGCGATGCCTTAGTGGCAAACTTCTTTTGGGGAAATCACCAGAAACAAAATACTCCCCACATGATTGCCTGGGATAAAGTTTGTCAACCGAAAAGGTGTGGAGGACTTGGAATAAGGAAATTTCTTGACTTTAACAAAGCACTTCTAGGGAGACAGGCTTGGAGAATTATCCATAACCAAGACACCATTCTGTCTCAAGTATATATGGCTAAATATTGTCAGGACAAAAGGAACCTCAAGTTTAAAGTTAATGCTCAAACGTCTCCTTTTGCTAGGAATATTTGCAAAGCTATGGATGAGGTGGTGAAAGATTGTCAATGGAGAGTGGGTGATGGCCAAAGTATTCAGCTTGGTACAAAGTTATGGTTCCAGCCTACAAATGAGCGTGAAGGTGTAACTAAAGTGTCTGATTTGTTTATGGATTCGTCGAATTGGAACCAGCAGTTAATCAACACAATGTTTGATGGTGATTCTGTGAGGAAAATTCTTAGCATTCCCATCTCCATTGCAAATGTTAAAGACTCAATCTATTGGCAACTAGAGCCTCAAGGAAACTATTCAGTCAAAGTTGCCTATACTCATCGAAGATCTGACAGAGAGATTCAGAATTCTAATTCCAACCTCATTTGGAACAAATTCTGGAAAATAAAACTTCACCCAAAACTTCAGCTTTTCACCTGGAAGTGTATTAACAAAAGCCTCCCGTTAGGATCTCATCTCCTCAAAAAACAGTTTCACATTTCTGGCTGCTGTAGTTTTGGCTGCAATGAGATTGAAGATGAAGACCATCTGTTTCTACATTGCCCTCTCACAAGGGCTGCTTGGTTCAGCTCCCCCATTGGTCTTCGCAGTGATGCTTTAGGAAACATAACCTTCACGGATTGGATGGCCACAAACCTAATGAAGCACAAAACTCTTGATAGCAGCCATTGCCCTCTGGAGAATATCATATGGTTCTGTTGGGCGATTTATAAACACAGGAATGAAGTTCTCTTCGAGCAAGCAGAAGCCAATCCCTTCACAATTGTAGAAAGATGGAAGAATAATATCCTCCTTCATCACCAAAATCAACAGAAGATAAATGAGCTCTACCTCCCTAAGACTACAAGCAGAGAGAAATGTTATAACAACTCCTACAACTGGAGAAAGGGGGATATTTTTCTTGCAGGTGCCAGATCCAAAAAGAAACGTCAAAATTTCTTTGCTGCTTTCAGTCTGGAAAACCAAAGTCCTCAGTTACTATTTTACCATCGTGACTGCAACAAGCCTAAGTTTGATACATTCCTTGATGGCTTTAGGAAGTTTCTTTTGCAGGTCACAACCAGTAGAAGCTCTCAAACTCATCTTGTTTGCCACCGAGATTTCATGCAAGGAGGGACGTTAAGACAAGCATCTCCAAATACCCAGACCATTAGGGAGGACATCCTCAGTCTGCTTGCAGACACTCAAAGCAAATGGAAGTTGGAGTCTGTCGCGCACAACATCAACATCCAAGATTTCTGGCCGTGGATGGACAATATATGCCATAGCCAATACTCAATGTTTTATGTAATTTGTGCGTTCTTCTTAGTTTTCTCTTGCTCTTTCTGTTCTATGTAATTCAAAAAAAAAAAAATGAATTGAAGTAAATACATAAGGAAGACCAAAAATTAAAGCATAGAACCCAAAAAAATAAAAATATGAATAGGACGTCAAATAAATATGCATGGGGCATCGACAGCCAAACTTGCCAATTGAGGAGAAGGGACAAAACTTTTTTGTCACATACTATTTGTGCAAGAGCAGTAACTTTCAGAAGAAAAAAATAGAGAAATGTGAGACAAACATAAAAACTAACGAAATGAAAATAAAAGAAGCAAAAGAATAAACTTCTGTTGCCATCAAATGATGAGCAGAAATCAATAGTAGAGACCACTAAATAAAGGAATCTGAAATTCTCAACATTGAACAACGTCGATTCTCTATTGAAAACTTCAAATCCAACTGCTTCATCATGATCCAAATCTGAAACCCTCATTAGTAAAGTATAAAGAGTGTATAACAATGAACAAATATATAGAGAAAGGATGAATTGAAAAATTATATTTAAGAGTTGGATAAAAATATTAGGACGAAGAGTCAAACCATCGAAATACATGCATCATACGATGCATAGGAAAATTCAACATGAATGAAAACATAGAAGATGTAATAAGAAATCAAAGATTTTGAGAAAAGGAAGTAGAGGTTTTCGTGGAATGGAGCTGAGAAGGGACGGTTGCAATAATGTTGATTTTATAGATTCTTGATACGGTTTTAGAGAGATGAGGAGGGAGAGAATTTAGGAATTCAATTTTTGAAATTTAAAAATTATGGTTAGCATTTAAATTCATGTAAACATGGGTTGATGGAAGATGGCCATAAGTCCATAACTTCCTATTTTTATTTTTTATTCATGGGTTTAGTTATATTTATTTTATATCATATTATATATAGTTTTAAAACATAAACGACCAGAAACCATCACAGGCATATATATTAAAATTATATATATATATATGGGAAGAAAGAATCCATAGAAAAAACAAAACACATATCATACATAACATATGAATGTAAATGATTCTTAGTGAGAAAAATTATAGTAACTTGGTTGTTGGAATAAATTTTGTATTATTTGATTTTTGTTTATTTAATTTATTTTTTTTTGTATTTTTTTGTTAATTTTCAAAAAAAAAAATTATTTTATATGTTGTTGGACCAAATTTTAATTCCTTTATTTTTTATCCTATATATGCATCATCAAGAATTAGTTGCTAAGTGTATATAAACCTTACCAAACATGCTGAACTTTTTTTGAAAGAAAATATATAAAATTAGTTTCTCTCTCTCTCTCTCTCTCTCTCTCTCTCCCTCTCTCATTCTCTCTCTCTCTCTCCCCCTCTCTCATTCTCAATAAGTGGAGTTAATGCACATTCATGATTATGTTTGCAGGAGCATTTAATGCAAATAAGTGCGCTAATCTTCAAGATTAAATAAAGAGAAAATTCAAAATTGTGACTTTGTTTTATATTTTAGCTCTCCAATGTTTAGTTAACTATAAAATTAAGGGTGTGTTTCGGAAATAAGTATGTAATGAAATGATAATTTTATGTAATGAAATGGTAATGAGAAAATTATATAATGAAAATGTAATGATAAATGGTGTTTGGATTGTTAGAGATGTAATGAAAAAAATGGGGTGTGAAATTATGTAAAAGGGTACATAATGATTGTGGTTGGTAGAAATAATTATATGGGTTTTTGAAAATTGTATAGGAGTAGAATTAGTAATTGATAATGAAATGAGATGGAGATAATGAAATGATATTTTGACTTTTGGTTGTGGTTGTTATGAAATGAAATGGTAATGAAATTGTCTTGAAATTTTTGCTAAAGCTGAATATTTGTAATGAAGGTTGGAGTAGTTTTATGTAATGAAATGAAAAGACCAAAATGTAAATACCATGGAAATTTTGAAAACCTTCTATTTGGTCCACGATTTTATATCGATTCAACGAATCGGTCCTTATGAAGTGAAATGTGTGTCTCAGCCCGTAAAAAATCACATTCACCAATGATTGGGTCTCTCTCTTAATTTCAATGACCAAAAAAATAAAATTCAGGGACCAAAATAGAATAATCTTTACAAATTCATGGACCAAATAATTTATCTTCAACTAACAACAAATTATTGTTCATAATTTGATAAATAGTTTCAACAGTATACCATATATAAAAAAATAAAATAATTATTTGAAAAAAAAATAATTTATTTGAAAGATTATTGTTTTTCAATTTTTTGGATCAAAATAATTTATTTAGCCATGAAGCATGCATGAAAAGGAAAAATGAAATTTCTCAACCATGAAGAACAAAAATAAGGGAAAAGAAAGTTACTTGGGGATTAATTTTGATCGTATTTAATTTTCGATTTTGACCTAAATCACATCAAATTTTCATAATTTGATCACCAATTTTAATTTGGTGATTAGGTCTGATTTTGGAAATTATTTGTTTCAATTATAATTAATTTTTTATCTGGACTGATTCTCCTTTCACGCCTATAAATAGAGGACATGTTTGTAAAAAAAGAAACAACTTTTTGAGAGACAAAATTTTGATTTTTAAAAGAGAGAAGGTTCAGAATTTTAGAGAGAAAAGCTCTTATGGTTAGAGAGAGAAAAGTATAATTTTGAGAGAGAAAATTTGTTGGGACTTGTTTGTAAACTTTCAAAGTCATTGGGAACCAATCCGTGATTTTAGCCAAGAGTCAGTGAAATGTGAAACTCGTCTTCCCTCTCTCTATATATATATATATATATATCTATATCTATATCTATATTATATGGCTCCACCCCTTATGGTTGGTCAAAAATAGCGAATTAAAAAATTAAAAAAGAAAAAAAAATCACCCACTCTCTCTCCCACTCACTCTCCCCACTTCTTTAAAAAAATAAATGAATTAAAAAAATGCAAAAAACAATTAAAAATTAAACTCTCCCCATATGAGGTAATTTCAAATTGGTCCTAAATATTTTATAATTTCTCAAATTGGTCCCAAACTTACTCTTTTATCAATATAAAAATTTAATATAATCTTCAACTTTAAATCAATTCAAACGTTACATGCATATNAATAATTTTATATTTTACATATATATTTACCGGGCACGCAAAGCCTCTAGTATTATATATGTATGAGGGTGTTTTTGGTTGGTCAAAAATAATTAAATTAAAAATTAAAAAAATAAGAAATAAATTATGTGGAACTTGATAATTGGCTAATTGTATAGATTATGAGAGAGAGAAAGTAGTAGATGAGATTTAAGAAAGTAAAAATTTATTATTTGGTCTTTTAATTTTCACACTTCTAACGATTTAGTCCTTGAATAATAAAAATATATTATTTAGTCACTAAAATGCTCCATCTTCTTTCTACCTGTGCACGGCAATATATACATATATTATATAATTATATATTATGTTATATGTATATTTGATAAATTCATGTATGATTTGTGAGCATATTTCTTCCTAATGTAAATTTATCAAATATAATATTTAGGAGACTACCTTTTATCTTGTGACTAACAAATTTTAGATCAAGATCATTCATAAAATATTTTTAGAGTTCATAACTCAAAATATTTTAAAATCAAGTTTAGACTTTTAAGTTAACTTTTAATCTAAATCATCACTAAAATGAGATTATTTGTTTGCCCCTTTAATCTCTAAACAAAACAATTTTGTTTAGGATCAAATCCTCATATTAAATAAATCAAATTCTCTTGAGCGAATATTTTCCCAGAGAATATTAAATCCTGCAGGTACACTTGGAATCAAGGTACACATGCTCTTTCAGCAATAATAAAGCGAGGATTCCAAGTAAGTCGTCCAACCCCCCTCCAACTAATGTGTTATTTTGAATTACGTGGACTTTGATCCCTAATCAGGGTGTGTAGGCCTTAGGTTCAAAAACCTGAGCCAAGTCTAATCTTTTTCCAATTTTTTGTTTTCTTTTTTCCTTTATTAAATTGCTTAAATTAATTATTGTGAGTTCTTGTATGGTTTCATGATTTGATTGAGAATGCAATTTAATTATTTGTACATCAATTCTTGGGCTTGAGGATGTTTGATGTGTGCTTAAGGATAATTATATATAAATATGTTGGCCATTTAATTTAAATAATTGTTTTGGGGTAACCTTATAATTATAAGGAATTTTTAGGGTGCCTAACACATTCCCTAGAAATCAAACATGCTCCCGAACACGTCTTGGGTTCAAACCACTTTTCTAAAATTGCCTTATCTGCCATTTTTATCAAGATTTTTCCAATATTAATTTTTTCAAATTTTTCTTATAAAATTTGGTGGCTACTCATTTTTTTAGTCATAAAAGACATTCTCCGCAATGTCGGGCATGGCATTGTTGCCTCTATTAATTAGAATAAAATGAAGAAAATCACATATTTAGACCTAAATATTTATACAATCTACGTCTAGGTCCCAATGTAAATTGATTTGGGTCAAATCCACTAAGAGTGGGCTAGTTGGTTGTCAAACATATGTTCCAAAGGTTGATATGGGATAAAGATTCCAAATCTTGATTAATTAACCTTTTTTATTTGTTATATTTGTATGACTTAGTTATTATGTAAAATGTTTTAAGAATTATTTAGTGTCATGTTATCCATAATAAACTCTAAAGATTAAATCATATGCAATTAAAGTTTAGGGATTGAATCATAATTTTAACAAGATAAATAGGGATTGAATGTTTGATTTAACCAATTTTATTATTATTATTTTGATCACAAGTATTTGAAATTGAATTGGAAACTGAAAAGGAATACATATAAATTAAATAAAGTTAATAAAAGTTAACCATATTCTTCTTGCCTGGATAATTAAATAGAAATGGAAAGAATTCATTATTTTTAAATCTAATTATTTTTAAATCTAATTACTTCATTTGCTGATGGCTTCAACCAAATAGAGAAGATACTCTTCGAAAGCAATACGTAGTTCTAGTTAGACTCATAACATTCACATTTGAAACCAAAAAAATATTACCACATTAAATAATTTGAGGCTAAAAGCAAAAACTTATGAAAACATGTAGGACTAGTCTAAACATTTAGGACTAATTTGAAACCTTTCATATACTTTTAGGCAACATTGATTGTTTGGCCTTTTTTAAATACAATTTTAAATGATTCTCAAACTTTTTCCAACAATGTAAACGTAGATTGTATATATGTAGTATATATATATATATATTTATAATTATATACTGGCCTGACCCTTGCGCATTGCGCATGATGATTTTTTTTTATTTCATTCTTAGATAAATTAACTATGATTAATACTATTGTTAATAAATCTATAAAATAAAGTATAGGATTCGGTTAAGAATTCTGACTTATATGACTTATAAAGAACAACATTATTTTAAATTAAATTTCTAATGTATATTTTATGAATTTTTGAGTGATTAGGTGCATGCTCTCGGGTATCCGTAATTTCTAACCATGTCGGAGTTTACCATTTGATAAGTAGAAGGTTGACTATGAAACATGTTACATACGCAATGTCTCAAAGATTGAATCCAACATGATGCTTAAGTACAATGATTAAATTTACACTAATAATCATATAATCATTTAATTTATTCAAATATTACTTTGTTGAAAGGTTTCAGATCAAAATCAATTGATTATCAGTCATAACCACAACTCTGAAATCATAGAAGTATTCATTTTTTCTTATGTTCTCACAATGATACAATAATTTATTTATAAGCACTATAAGCTTGATTCTCCATTTGGACCATTAGGAAGTGCTTCCAAAGAAACATCTCCAAGCTGTATTACCAAATTCTACATAAAAAGAAATGGACAATGAAAACACATGAAATTTTGAAGCTGAATTATATAAAAAAAAAAAAAAAACAAAGCTTTCACTTTATAGATTATGTTTCACGATCACAACTTTTGAATCATAGAGTCATTCATTTTTCTTTGGACATGTATACAACAATCTATTTAGCACTTTAATCATTCAATTAAAAAGAATTCTGTTAACTCATCATCATCATCACCAGAAAATTGAATAAAGAAATAATGCACATATATTAAAAATATGTACATAATCTTGAAACCCTCGAAGATGATTGGGCATATGGGTATTTAACTCCATAACACACAAAATGCGGTGATTGTGCATTCTTCAAATCAAACTCTTTCTTCAGTGATGCAGAACAACTGAATAACCCTTTGTCACTTAACCATTTGTTCTCCAACCACTTCATTTTTCTGTTGTTCCTACAACAACAATGATGGATGTAAATTTTATACATTAGAGATTAGAAAAAAGTAAACAAACATAACACTCATTATTGACAAATATATCAATCGATATATACCTTTGGTATACCATTGATTTGATAGAGATAAAACAAATAGTTGATATGCGAGCTTGTCATAGGAACACTATTTTCCTCTTCATCACCATCTTCTTCTCCAAATGCCATCTCAAACTCCTTAAAATCCATGATATCTTTGAAAAAAATTGAATGTTGAAGTAGTAGCACGATAACCACTTATATAGAGGTGAATAAATTTAAAACAACGACCTTTGATAGAACTACAACTTTTAGCTAAACAACGACATTAGATAGAACTATGATTTTTAGCTAAAATACGACATTGGATAGAACTATGACTTTTAGCTAAACAACGACATTGGATAGAACTACGACTTTTAGCCAAACAACGGCATTGGATAGAACATCATCTTTTGCTAAAAAACGACTTTTGATCGAACTTAGAATAATAGCCAAACAATGACATTGGTTCATTTTATTTTAGGGTAATTACACTTTGGTACCTTGTGGTTTGACCCTATTTCACTTTGGTACCCTGTGGTTTGAAACCTGACACTTTGGTACCCTGTGGTATTCTCCATTAATACTTTGGTACCATTTAGGGTTATTTTGTAATTTTAATCATAACAAATTTTGCAAAAATTACATATTGACCCCAATTTTTTTTTTAAAATTTTCATTTTAGTCCCTAGATAATATGTATCTAGGGACCTCTTTGTAATTCTTTGAAATTTTTTTGGGGTCAATATGTAATTTTTGCAAAATTTGTTATGGTTAAAATTACAAAATAGCTCCAAATGGTACCAAAGTGTTAATGGAGAATACCACAGGGTACCAAAGTAAAATAGGGTCAAACCTCAAGATATCAAAGTGTATTTAAATCATCATAAATCCCTTTTGGAAAGAAAATATATTAAATCACCAAAGGTACCAAAATCATCATGAACATAGTTGCTAAGTGTATTTAAATCGCTTTTGGAAATCCATAAAATAAAAATCCCTTTTGGAAAGAAAATATATTAAATCACTTGGAAGTGGAACCTCATTCGTGTTCTTCACTATATAAGTTTGGTTGCTCGGGTTCGGGCTAACCTTTTCTTCATCATTTTTTATTATAATAAAAAAATAAATGGAGTTAATGCACCTTCATTAATATGTTTTCTAGAGCATTTAATGCAAATAAGCATGCTCATCTTCAAGATTAAATAAAGAGAAAACTGTGGCTTTGTTTCATAGTTAATTTTATCTCTCTCCACTAAAAATAAAAATATCAATTATTGTCTTTATTTTTGAAATAATAATATTTAAATATTTGAATAATGAAATAATAATATTTAAATATTTGAATAATATTTACTTTAGTTATTTTTTATAACTAAGTACATAATTAAATTTATTAAACATTATCACCCAACGTTTTCCCATAAAACATAAAGAGTGAGAATATATTTTTTTATTGGCTTTTATTAATTTGAAATGGTGTAACATATTAGAATATTATTATTATTATTATTATTATTATTATTATTATTTATTATTATAATATATATTGAATTGTTCGATATGATGGGAGGGATTAATTTGCTATAATATCACCCATAAGTCATTTGGTTGTGCTTGGATTGTAGCATCTATGTATGGATTGTCACAATTTCAACTTGTGACATTTGAAATAATTAATTGGTTTAGATAGAAATGAGGAATTTAAATTACTACAATTTAAATTTCAATAATAAAATTTATAGATTAATCTAATCTAAAATTGGAATTAATATTCTAATATTTCTAGCTAATATTCAAATAGAATTTAATAGAATATTAAATTATTAGATTAGAATTAAATAATAAAAATTCTAGAATGTACTTATAAAATAATATAACATTCTATATTTAACTATATTTAAAATAAAATATATAAAATTAATTATTATTATATATTATATAATTATATGATATATTATTATCTAATCTTAATAATAATTAATAACAATAAAAAGAATTTAATAATACAGTAATTATATTACAATATTCTTATACATTAAGATTTAATATGATATAGATTTACATTAAAATTCTACAAAAATTGGATTGGATTGGATTTTCAAAGTCAATTTTTGTTTAAGTAATTCGAAATTCGATATAAATCAAATCGTAAGTATCAATTTCAAACTGTTAAAAATGATGACACACAAAGTTAATCCCTCTATCGTAATTTAACTTGACACATTCTCATTTAATAGTACTACATCAACAACTCCGTTAAAAATTGGATGAGTGAATTAACTTTGATAACAGAAATATTTGTGAGGGACCAACATGAGGAAAAAAAATTTAATGAGAACTAAATTGAGAAAAACATAATACATGGAGAAACTGGATGGGTCAATCGTACCTTTAAATTTTTACATTAGATTCAATTGTACCTCAAGACCTAACACAGTCTAAATCGTTAACAAAAATGCTAATGTCAGCATTTTTCAAGGTAAAATTGACATAAGATATGAAAGTTTTAGGATAAAATTGTTAATTGATATGAAACTCAAAGTTTTGAGGTGCAATAACACCGAAATAAAGGAGGGGAAAAAGTCACTTGTCATATCACCATTTTTCGTTAACGATCTAGATAGCGTTAAGTCGACGAGTACAATTGAGTCAAATATAAAAGTTTGAATACAATTAATCACAAAAAAAAATTAAAAATACTTCTAAAACTATCCCTGAAATTTATGGTAGTCGTTTATAATTTTGCCAAATTAATAATATATAAATCTACGAACAATTGGTTCGACCTTGGAGTAGAAACCGACCACTAAGATCAGATGCAAGAAAAATCAATGGCTAAAATGCAATAGTAAACAATGGCAAAGATTGAGTTACATCAGCACTTTTCGATAAATACTAACGGAAATAAACCACAAGGCCATTTTATGTTAACGAAGAAAGTCTATCTCTTTAATACATAAAATTTAAATGAAGTTAAAAACTTAAAAGAGTAAGAGTGAAAAGACTAGAAAGACCTTTCCAATGTCTTCTCCAACATGCTAGGAATCCACAGCCCCAACAACTTCCATTCCTCTGGCCTTGCTCACTGCAACTACTACTGCACTTCCTATTTCCTTCGCAGTTCCATTCCTCACAACATTTGAAGTGCATAAACCCTCTTAATTACTATATTTTGTTTCTTTTCTTTGGTGGGGGTGGTTAATTGAGTGATCATGAACCGTGATAATGAATTAAATGGTAAAGAAAATGAATGAATTTCTTGAATGGGTACCTTTATATTGCTGTGCTTGGGTTGAGCTGAATAGGAGATGCAATACTTGGCTCTAGTTTTGACATTTTGAGAAATGAAGATGGTGGGATAAAAAGGATAGCATAAGCATGTCATGGTTGCTCAGTTCACACTCAAGGGTCGAACAAGAGAAAAGTAAAACTCTAGATCAGTTCCTAATAAAGGAATAAAAACTTAAGATCACCATTTTACTAGCTAAGTACAAATTCATAAATTAACTTCTTTGGTTCTTCACTACTAGCACTCTCATACCATCCAAGAGTCCAACCTAGGACTTTAATTCTCTAACTCTAGAACTTAAATATATAAGCTCAATCACTAATCTGATTCAAAATACTTGGGTCATCATTTGGGAGCTATAAAATACAAAATTTGAGTGTGAGTAAATCAATCCATAACCAAACATGTGTTATAAGTCAAACCATCACTATTTCTCATACTTTCACAACATTGTAAAATCTCAACTTCCATTAAACTTTTGGTTTTCACAATGGCTGCTTTTCAAAACTTATTATAGATGTTTAAGGTTTAAATGGCCAAAATCAAGACCACTCCAACAAACCACAAATTTCTGCAATATACTAAAAGGTGGTATTTACTTTTTTAGAGATATCAAGAACATTATTTGGGGTTTTTCACAGCAAAATGCATCTATAACTAACATACATCGTCAAGAAGGAAGGAATCATAAAAAATATGCAAATGAGAGAAAAAAATTTAAAAACGTACCACAAAATAGCAAAACGAAAATGCAGCAATATGGCAGCGATGGCGGCGACCCGAGATGGTGAGGACGTCGGCGGCGGCGATGGTTGGCTTTGGGTTGCATAGATATATAGTTGGGTCAAAGTGAGAGTGATTTATGAAGTTGAAATGTGGATGTGGTTCTCTTTTCCACTTTTTTTTTCTTTTTCGGAAATTGGTAAAAGTGAGTTTTTCAATTTATATTTAAAAAGAAATCAAGTTTTGATAATTGAATTTATCATATGTTATATCTTTGAATATTAAAAATATATTTTTTAATTGAATTTTTTAATATGAATTATTTAATCTCTTAAATATTGTTTTGTCATGACTAAATAATTGATATTTATTGAGGTCATAGGGTTATTTTGGTCCTAAATGCATACTTTAAAGTTCATTTTGGTCCTTTATGTTTCAAATATTCAAAAATGTTGGCAAAATATTTTATTTTAGTCTCAAATTATTGAATTTGGTCATATTTCTCACGTCTCTCATTTCAAGTTCAAAGGACTTGTTAAGAGTAACTCGTATCTCTGAATTCATCACACTCAAAATTGAAATGAGAGAGATATGATCAATTTTGTTTGTTTGACTTTGAAACGAGTGGTCTACTTTAAGGTCTGACTTGACCTCGTTTGCTGACGGAGATGGCAATTTTCCCCATAAAAGTACGGGGAAAAATTCCCTGCGGGGTTGGGGATGGGGTTAAATTTTACCCTGAATGTAATTTGGGGATGGGGACGGGGAGTATACCCCCTGCCCCGCGGAGTCCTTGTCCCTGAATTAAATATAAATATATATATATATATATATATATTATAATTACAAACAACTTTCATTCATTAGAATAGTGTAACTTCTTTTATGAGCGATAATGATTTTAGAGTGTTAGTCTTTGACTCTTTGTGGATGATAATTATTTTAATCATGCGAGAGATGCTAGGTAGTCTCAAATTTTATGTTCTTTGCATTGTATTTTTTTCTAATTGGAGTTTTTTTGAATGAAATTTTATAATTAAAACTAAATTATTTATTGGACTAGGTTTTTAATCAATTTGAAATGGACATATTATTTCTATTGATACACTGATTAGGGGTGTACCAAGAGTCTAGCTCCATATTATCTTTTATTTATTGTTGATTACATAATACTTGTTTGGAAGGAGTCCCCTCCAGATTGCCTTGAATCTGTGTTTATTGTTGGATTTTGAATTTTAATTCAATGCATTCTTAGTTTTACATTAAAAAAATTATACCGTGGGGATCCCCCTGGGGACTGTGGGAAGTGATGGAATGGGGATGGAGCAAAATCCATCCCTAGGATGGGATCGGGGACGGGGACGGGGAGGACAAGGATTGGTGGGGATGGGGACGGGAAGGCCTCCCACGTCCCCACCCTGTGCGGGTGCCATCCTTAGAAGGTTCCAGCTGGATAGAGAAAGTAAACTTTGAGAATAATACGTAACTTTGAACTTATCATATTCAAATTTGAATTAAACAAATATAACCATATTTCAATAGTTTGAGACCAAAATGAAACATTTTGCCAACTTTTAGGACCAATTTGAACATTTTGAAACATAAAGGACCAAAATGAACATTAGGGCATGCATTTAGGACCAAAATAACTCTTTAACTTATTTATTAAAGATAATTGTGAATTAAAAAATATATTTTCAATATATTCATGGTTAAATCATTGTTTTAGCCTTTTAGGACTTATTTAAAAGATTAAAAATTAATTTTACTAAAAATAATATGTCGTTAAGTTCTTTTTCAATTACATACTTCGATTTTTATTTTGTTCTTTAAAAATATACGAACAAAGAAATAATGTTAAATATAATTTAATTTATATCACTTTTAAGTTTTTATGGAACTATTGGAGTGTATACGGACTGGGTCGTCATTTGGATTTGTTTGAGAAATTATGAAAATCTATAGTATTAATTTGTAAGATATAAAGTATTTAAGATCAATTTAAAATCCATTCCATATACTTAGGACCAATTTAAAATTTTGTTCCTTATGCATATGTAGTTGAATCATTGATATTCATTCTTCTAGAGCACATTACACTAGTTTTTAACAATCTTTGGAAATCACAGTTTTATTTTGTGCTCCCTATTTTCTATTCTATTTTACAAGATTATTTTCTGCTATTTAATTTTTAATAGTCACCATAGATTAATAAAGCAAAAAAAAAAAGAAAACCATCGATACTCCCAAATTATGATATAAGTCTCAGGTATATTTTTGTGGTTAACTGTATGTCTGTAACTCAAGGCCTAAAACATTCTAACTCATTAACGAAAAATGTTAATTTCAACATTTTTCATGATAAAATTGACACAAAATAACAAAAGTTTTATGATACAATTGATATAAATGTGAAAATTTTGAGGTGCAATAACAAAAAATAAAGAAGAGAAAAAAAGTCACTCGTAATCTCACCATTTTCCATTAATGATTTAGATGATGTTAGGTCAATGGGGATCCCCGTAGGGATCCCCAGATGCGGGGAAAAATTCTCCATTAGGGCGAGGACGAAGATAAATTTTACCCCGAATACTCTTCGGGGACGGGGAGTATACCCCTGCCCTGCGGGGTCCCCGTCCCCACTAAAATTAGGACTAAACTAAAATATATTTTCAAGATAATTGTTAAGTCATTCTTTCCTTAATTCATAAAAGTCACTCGTAATCTCACCATTTTCTATTGAGTAAACTCCCAAACTGGTCCCCGAATTATTGGGTCGCTGACAGATTGGTCCCTGATTTATGGAAATTGACAAATAGGTCCCCGAATTTTACTAACGTTAGTCAAATTGGTCCCTAAAGCCGTTAACTGCTGACGTGGCACGTTAAGTGCCACGTCAGCAGTTGCAAAACTAAAAAAAAAAGCCAACTNTGTCCCAAAACTCTTCCAAACATTCTAGTTTAGTCCCAAATCCTCAAAATAAAATTGCAAAATGTCCCAAAACTCTTCCAAATATTCCAGTTTAGTCCCAAATCCTCAAAATAAAATTATAAAATGTACCAAAACTCTTCCAAACATTCTAGTTTAGTCCCAAATCCTCAAAATAAAATTGTAAAATGTCCCAAAACTCTTCCAAACATTCCAGTTTAGTCCCAAATCCCCAAAACAAAATTGTAAAATGTCCCAAAACTCTTCCAAACATTCCACTTTAGTCCTTAAAAGTATGAAAAACCCTAAACCCTAAACCCTAAACCCCAAACCCTAAACCCTAAACCCTAAATACTAAAATCCTAAACTCCAAACCCTAAAACCTAAACCCTAAACCCTAAAACCCTAAAATCCTAAAATTGTAAAGTGTCCCAAAATTCTTCTAAACATTTCAATTTAGTCCTTCAACTCTAAAAGCTCAAACCCTAGAACCCCAAATCCCAAACCCAAAACTCTAAAACCCCAAACCCCAAACCCTAAAATCCAACACCCCAAACCCTAAAATCCCAAACCCCAAATCCTAAAACCTTAAACCCTAAATTGTAAAACCCCAAACGCTAAAATTTCAAACCCCAAAACCCCAAACCCTAAAATCCTAAATCATAAACCCTAAAATCCTAAAATTGTAAAGTGTCCCAAAATTCTTCCAAACATTTCAATTTAGTCCTTAAACTCTAAAACTCCAAATCTTAGAACTCCAAACCCCAAACCCTAAAACCCCAAACCCCAAACCCTAAACTCTAAAACCCCAACCCCAAAATCCCAAATCCAAAACCCTAAAACCCAAAACCCCAAACCTAGATCCTAAAATCCCATACCCCAAACTCTAAAGCCCTAAACCCCTAAACCCCCAAACTCTAAAACCTCAAACCCCAAACACAAACCCTAAACTCTAAAACCCCAAATCATCATAATTCTGACTGTATATTAAAGTTCAACAATTGTGACGTGCAACAGTATTATTCAAATCAGTCCCCGAATTTATCAAAATAGTTCAATATATTAGACAAATTGGTCCTCTAATTAAATGAATAGATAATAAACCAAAGAATTTAGGGTATTAGATTTTAGGGTTTGGGGTTTTAGAGTTTGGGGTTTAGGGTTTTAGGTTTTAGGGTTTGGGGTTCAAGGTTCAGGGTTTGGGATTTTAGGGTTTGGGGTTTAGGTTTGAGTTTGGGGTTTGGGGTTTAGGGTTTTAGAGTTTAGGGTATGGGATTTTAGGGTTTGGGGTTTGGGGTTGTAGAGTTTAGGGTTTAAGGTTTTAGGATTTGGGGTTTCGGATTTTAGGATCTAGGTTTGGGGTTTTGGGTTTTAGGGTTTTGGGTTTGGGATTTTGGGGGTTGGGGTTTTAGGGTATAGGGTTTGGGGTTTGGGGTTTTAGGGTTTGGGGTTTAGAGTTCTAAGATTTGGGGTTTTAGAGTTTAAGGACTAAATTGAAATGTTTGGAAGAATTTTGGGACACTTT
>QANZ01035726.1:18724-30423 GCA_003254925.1 Chamaecrista fasciculata
TTTTTTTTTATTATTAATGCTGATGTGGCACGCACAGTTGGCTTTTTTTTAGTTTTCCAACTGCTGACGTGGCACTTAACGTGCCACGTCAGCAGTTAACGGCTTCAGGGACCAATTTGACTAACTTTAGTAAAATTCGGGGACCTATTTGTCAATTTCTATAATTCAGGGACCAATTTGTCAGCGACCCAATAATTCGGGGACCAGTTTGGGAGTTTACTCATTTTCTATTAATTCATAATTTACTTTATAAGCATATTGTATAAGGACTTAATTCATAATTTACTTTTTTTATAATTATGAACATGCTTACAATAGGACTAAACTAAAATATTTTTTTTTATATAAGGACTCAATTTACAATTTTCTCTTTTTATAATTATGAACATTCTCTCACTCACCTCAACCCTTACCCTAACCGTCACCTCATCTTCATCTTGGTTACTCACTCTTTCCTCCTCCACCACAACTTCATCCTTCATTGTTCAACCTGAACCTTCATCCTTCATCACATCGGTCCCTCACCTCATCTTCATCTTTGGTCACTCACTCTTTCCTCCTCCACCACTTCATCTTCATTCTTCATCTTCAACCTTCAACCTTCATCCTCATGCAAACAGTGGTGATCGTGCATTCTTCATATCTATCTCTTTCTTTAGAGAACAGAACAAAAGGCACATTATCTAATGTCACTTCCTTTTGTTCTGCCACCACTTCATCCTTCTACTGTGCCTACAAAACCAATGATGGATGGAAATTATGTATGTTAGAGACTACAAAAAGTAAAAAACATAACACTCATCATCAACAAATATATCAACTGACATATACCTTTGGTACATCATTGATTTGATAAAGATAAATAAATAGCCTATATGTGAGTCTGTCTCAAGAACATCATTTTCCTCTTCAACACCATTTGCTTCTTCAAACGTTATCTCAAAATCCTTCTCACAACCCATGATATCTTTGAAAAAATGTGATTGTTGAAGTAGTTGCATGTTAACCACTTATATATAGGTGAACAAAATCAAAACAACGACATTGGATAGAACTACGCCTTTTAGTTAAACAACGACTCTTGGCGTAACAACGACTTTAAGCTAAACAACGACAATGGTTTATTTTATTTTATGCATTGTGATGGGGCCACCCCAGACCATGCCCTTGGGCGATTGCCACTTTGCTCAGGATCCATGTGTCCCACTTAATTAGGCTTTGCTTGTAGGATCATTACAACTAATTTGCTTAATTAAATTCACTTAAGTATATAGGCATCCTAAGTTCTTCATTAAAAGGTACATTCACTCATTCTCTCATTTACTGGCTCTCATACTCTCAAACACTATATAGACTTGATCGTCAAAAGAGCTTTACGAACCCCCACCTCGTCTCGAATTTTCGCAGATTATTCTTGAAGCATCAATCTGTGGTAGCATATTTTCTACACGCTATCATTGGCGCCATCTGTGGAGAACGTCTTTTGGGGATTCCCACCTCTAAATTACCAACCTTTTAAGAAGTCAACGTAGCTTGTATAAGATGTCTCACACAAGATCTTCTAGACCACCCTCTCTTGTTGTTTATCCACCCAAGAGCAAACCAACCTTCACCAGGAATCCTCAGCCTGAAATCCAAGAACACCTTGAACACTCAGGAAGGTAGCTCCCAACCTTCACCACAACAATAAAAAGTTGTCTCCACCAAATCAAGTTCCACCCCGTTGCAATGCAACCCTCTCTCCCATGGCCAACCCAAATTAAGGCCAAGACCTTCCCTCCAATGAGCTATCTTCGACCCAAAAAGCTAAGTTGCAGGTAGAGCTAAACCGCATGAGAAAAGAGAATAACAAGTTAAAGAAGCATCTTGAAGCTAACCGCAAGGCCATCGGAACAGAAAGGTTTCCCTCTAAATAAAGAAGGGAAAAAAGAAGCCCAACTCATTAGCAAGAACAAGGCTAAGGACAACCACCAAGCAAAAACTAAGCTCTCTCACCAACCCAAAGTTGGGCTGGCCACAACCACAACGATCATCACCACATCCCCTATCCATATCTCACCTTGACTCCACTCAAGCTTGGAGCCCTTTCACAACACATATCCTAACGATGTCTATTCTAGTACAATAGTTCTACTTGCTAGTGAAGTTTGAGGCATACAACAGGGACAAAGACCTTGAGCCCTTTTGGTATATAAAGGAGTTTTTAGTAAATGGTGTTGGGAAAAATGAGAGATAAAGGAAGAATTATGATGTGAAATTATTTTAAAAGATATGTAATGATTGTGGTGAGTTGAAATAATTGTATTGGTATGTTAAAGTTGTATAAGGGTAAAAATGGCAAAGATAAAGGAGGATAAAGGTGTAATGCCCCAATTGTTGAAGGACCTTTTCGAAAGAAAATAAAGTTTGAGTGGTCTAAAATAATTATGGAGTAATAGTTTGTAAGACTATGAAGTAAAGAATTAATGTATGGTAAATGTATGAAGAATAAGGAATGAAATCATAAGAAATAGAGTTGTAAGGACTAAATTGAAAAGTGAAAAAGTTGTCGTAAGTTACGTTAAATGTAAGTATGAGAATAAAATAAAGGTATGAATAGGATGTAAATGAAATAAGAAAACTTAATTGTGGTGAAGAAGTGAGTTTTGAAAGGACTAAAGTGATCATTTAAAGGAATGGAAGATTTCTGATTATAGAAATTAGAAGTAAAGGGGGAAGAAATGAGATTTTGTCATTTGTTATAAAATAAAATATAAGAAAGGAAGAAGTAGAGATTAGCTCGATAGAAAAGAAAAAGAAAGAAAAAGAAGAGAAAGAAAGAAGAGAGAAGGAGGAGAAGAAGAAAAAGGGAGGTGGAGCTGGGAGCCGATTCTGCCGTAGAGCTTCGTCCCAGAGTCTCTCATCTTGAGGTAAGATTTCTTTGTTCCCTCCTCTTTGCATCTTCTTCATCTTTTCTCTCCAATTTTGCCAATTTGGTCCCTAGGGGTTGAAAACTTGATTTCGAAAATAATGATGTTTTGGTGAATTTGACGATTGAGTTTTGTTCTATAAATGATTATTGATGAGTTTTTAAAGAGTTTTGGTGGAAAAATCAGTTTTAAAAAGGAATTTCGAGCTAGGGTTTGTTAGGGACTAAAATGACATTTTTAGATGATTAATGAATGTTTGATGCTTGGTTGGTGCGATAAGAGTCATTCTGATGTTGTTTTATGATTAAATGTTGAGTTTTGGAGTTGGGAAACATATTTTGATGATTGAAATGAAGAATTTTAGGTATTAGGTTGCTTAAGACTAAATTGCTCTGTTTTTCGAGGTGTCCTGTTTATACAAAACAGTGTGTGAAGAATGGGGAATATCTCCCCATCCGGTGGTCGGATCGTCATGATCTACCACTCGTTTTGAAGCTAAGAAAGAGAGGAATAAATAAATTACTTTGGATTGAAGATCTAACGGTTGGATGGAGATAAAATGGGCCACGAAATGTGACGCTCAAAGTGATGTAAGTGCAGAATTTTCTGGTTTGGTGTTTGTTTCCATTTTTTTTAGGGAACCACTTGGGAAGTTGTTTCCCTTCTATAATGAAAGTAATTGTGGGTCTAAAGAGGGGAAAATGATGAGGTTTCATTTCTACCTTCAAACTTGAATTTGATAATATGTTATAGCTTTTAATTTTGAATGTGTTCAAGAGTCGTGTGTGGCTTGAATTGTGGGAGTCCGGTGTGGCTCAAAATGTGATTGTTGGTATGAAATTAGTTGTGTAGGCCTTTGGGAGGCTTATTATATATTGTATAGGTTGTTGGAAGGTTTGTATGTTGATTGGAATGATTGTTGAGTAAGCAAATCTTCTTGTTATTACCTATTTAAGATTGCAAATCTCTATTATTCATGAACTTAATCGTAAGTACTTAAGAATTCATTGCTCTTATTAAATGTTTGTATTTCGGATATGAGTATGCTTTCCCTTGCAAGATATTAGTTGTAACAATAATGGTGGTTGTGAATGTTTTGATTGTGGATGCGTGTACTCCCCGACGGGTTGAGGTGGCATATAAATTGTGTGTGCTCCTCGTCGGGTTGAGGTGAAATATATACGAATATATATGTTGTGTGCTCCCCTTGGGTTGAGATGGCTATATGAATAAATTGTGTGCGCTCCTCAACGGGTTGAGGTGGATATTGATGATATAATATATGCTCCTCATGCATGAGTGGAGGCAGAATGAAAATACTTATATGTGTGCTCCCCCGAGGGTTAAGGAGGTGATTGTGTGCTTCCCGATGGGTTGAGGTGATAATAGTTGTGTGCTCCCCAATGGGTTGAGGTAGAAGTACCGATATGGTGATTTACTTGTGAATCAAAGGTGATGATTGACTGGCTTATGGATTGTATTAGAATATTACTTGCCTGATAAATTGATGACTGTTATGTATTGGTTGTATTGGCATTTCACTCGCTAAGAGATTGATGATTGTGCGAGATTGAATACTGATATTATTGATACTAAGTGTTTAAATTCTTTGATGGTTGGCATGATATTAATTGGACAATTATTGTGTTTCTAGTTACCTTGTAGGTAAATAATGTTAGTGATGTAATCTTTATCTGGTCATTCATGGTTTTACATTAACTCTTTTTTAACAATCCACGATTTCACTTTCGATCAGTGTTTTGAAGTATTTCATTCTTCTAGGCTATTTTTATTTAAAACGACTTTCCAAAACTATACTTCTAATGTCTCGGAGAGTATGATTTGAAGGAGACCTATATTTTTATCATCACGTTGTTTTTACCCAGATTTTTGAATCTTTCATGAGCCCCTCAATAGTTTTAAAGAATTTATATGCGATCCTTATGAATTGCAAATTTCTTAGTGATTTAAATAATTTGTTTTACCAAGCTTTGGTCATTGGAAGATGTTTTAAGAGAAGATTTTTTTATATAATTTATTGTCAATCTCCAAACTTTATTTTAATAAAAGCTTAAACATTTTTGTGACCTCCTTTATTGAACTTACTTCAACTTTATTTTTTTTCAAATAAATCTTTGAAGCATGTTTAATTTACTGTACTGGTTTGTGGTGGCGTGAGTACAAGTTGGTGTCGTGTTTGCATTAAGTGTTTGTAAAGAGAGTCAAGGGGACGGGTTATTCCTGAATTCTCCTGGTATAAGTTATATTGTGAGTTTATGGATGGGTTATCCCTAATTGTATATGTGTTGAATTAAATGGCTAGTTATGGGATATGTAATCCCTAGTTTTATTTATTTGTACTGTTGGCTCTAGTGAGCTCTTGCTGAATGTGCTTGAGACAATTAACCTATTAATGTGGCAGAGATGGTTCTCTGTATGTTTGTTGTGTGCTGGATTAGATTGGTGTTATTGGGTTTTGAGAAGGATTTTTTTTTGGTAACGGGTTTTGAGAAGGATTTAATGCTAGAGGATTTGTGGTTGAAGTGGGATTTTGAAATCCTACTGGGAATCTTCCGATTCTCACTCCTAACATTTACAAGTTGCAGGTGAGCAGTTGAGGCTAGAAAAGTTGATCTCCGAATGGTTTATGCTTTGTATCTCTAGTGTAGATACCTGATACTTGTTTAGCTAGTTAATGCACTGACAGGTTATCTCTTATATTTGGCCCCGTGTGGCAAAAATGAGGCTGAGCCTCTTGTATCTACTTTTTAACTTAATGTCAGTTGTATTAACGAGCGTTTAGTGATTCATGACTTTGTTTTTCGTATTGTTAGAAAATGTTTTAAAGGAAAAATTTTGTGCTAAAATCAGGATGTCACAAAAGGAGTGTTATTTTGGTGTTTGTTTTGACTTTAGTAAAGTTGTATGATAAATGATTGCCTCAAAATTTATGTTAAAGGAGAAGTTATAAAAAGGAGATTATAGTAGCTGTAGAAAAGGAGATTGGAGGTGTGAGTGAGGGACCAAAATGTAATTTTTGAGTATTGAATTGTAAATTTTTGGGGACTAGATTATATATTTTTCTTGTTTACTCTCTTTTAAATTTATTTTTAAATTTTTATACTACAAAAAATATTACCCATATATATACTAGAGGAAGGACCAAAAGGTATATTTTCTAGGGTATGAAATATGTATTTTTCTGAATTTTATTCTTCAGTAGTTACAGGACCAAAAATATTACCCATACAGATACTGAATGAGGGACCAATATGTATATTTTTTTTATATAAATTATACATTTTTTCTCAATAGTATACAGTACAAAAAATATTATCCATACATATATAGGAAGAGTGACCAAACTGTAAAGTTTTGAGATTCGAAAATTATAAATTTTTTTCTATTTTGAATTTTGTTTTTTTTTTTTTAATTTTTTCACGACAAAAAATATTACTCATATATATGTTAGAGTAGGGACCAAACTGTAATTAAATAAGGAATAATTATATATTTTTCCTCATTACTGTTTTTGAAATATGCTTATAAATTTTTACACCACCAGAAATATTACCCATATATACTGCAGGAGGGACTATAATGTAAATTTTTTTGGATTTGACTGTACTGAAAAAATATCATTAATAAGTTGGATTGAACTGTAATTTTTGTTGTCGAATGATACAACAAAAAATATTACCCATATACCCAAAACAGTAGACGATAAATTATACAAAAAAAAGGTGTGACATGTGAAACAAAATAATATTATTTGCAAAATGCCCCCCAAGATTCGAACTCATGCCTTCTCTATTTTTTCGTTGCTCAAACACCACTCAGCCACACGATAAAGCTTGTCATGTTCAACAAAAAATAGAGTCGTTATCCACACTTGGTACCTTCCCAACCAATTCACACCATTTTCTTGGATATGAATTATGTATTTTTCTGAATTTTGTTCTTTAGTTGTTGCACTACAAAAAATATTACCCGACACATATATATACTGGATGAGGGACCAACATATATATTTTTTTGTATGAATTATATATTTTTCTCGTTACTATTTTTTATTTTTGTTTTCAATATTGTCATCACAAAAAATATCATCCATACATATACTGGAAGAGTAACCAAACTGTAAAGTTTTGGGAATTGTTAATTATATATTTTTTCCTAATTTGAATTTTGTTTTTATATTTTTTTCACTACAAAAAATATTACTCATATATATATATATATATTAAAGGGGGAACCAAACTGTAAATTTTTGGGTAATGAATTATATATTTTTTCCCATTACTGCTTTTTAATTTTATTTTTAAATTTTTATACTACAAAAACTATTACCCATATGTATACTAGAGGAGGGACCAAAATGTATATTTTTGGAGTATGAATTATATATTTTTATGAATTTTTTTCTTTAGTTGTTGCACTATAAAAATTATTACCCATACATATACTGGAGGAGAGACCAACATGTATAATTTTTCTCATTACTAGTTTTGAATATTCTACACTACAAAAAATATTATTCATGCATATACTGGAGGAAGGACCAAACTGTAAAGGTTTGGGAATTGTATTTATTTTTTTTTCTATTTTAAATTTTGTTTTTATATTTTTACACTACAAAAAATATTACTTATATATATACTGGAAGAATGATCAAATTGTAAATTTTTGGGGAATGAATTATATATTTATTCCCATTACTGATTTTTAAATATGTTTATAAATTTTTACACCACAATAAATATTACCCATATATATACTGCAGGAGGGACCAAAATGTATATTTTTGGGGTATTATATATTTTATCTCATAGATCAAAATGTAAATAACATAGACTAAATTATTTTATTTTAAATTTTGACACTAAAAAATATTATTAATATAATTGAAAAAATAGAGAAAGGAATATCAATGTATAAAAAATTATATATTTTGATGACTCAAGTATTGACTTGTTGAGTTAGTATAATTTCAATGACTAAAATTATTTTTTAAGTAAATTAATATAAATTATATATATATAATATAATATAAAATTTTTGTAAAATAAAATATATTATTATATTATTATATTTTATATATATACACACAAATTTGAGGGATTGTGGGCTGTATGTGGGGAATGGATCATCTCCAGTATTTTCTCTCTCCATTCTCTCCATTTTATTCAATCACAGCCATTCAAGTAATCTGACAGCTACAACAAGAGCCACGTCGCCCCTAGCATCAAATCAGGCCTTTTTTCTCTTTGGTATTTTTATTTCAAATGCTACCTGAAACGCACACGCACATGCACATATGAATGGAGGGAATTTTCTTGACTAAAACCTTATTTTGGTCCTTAACATATTATCTTTTCTCAATTTGGTCCTTCTTAAAATTTGCTTCTCAATTTGGTCTCTTACAAATGTTTTTGTTATCAAAGTTAGTCCCTCCATTCAATTTTTAACAGAGTTGACGATGTCTCAAGTTAAATGATAAGTATTACTTTTTTTTTTCAGTTAGGTCCTTTTTAATTTTTCTTTCTCAATTTAATCCTTCAAAAATATTTATTTTGGTGTCAACTATACCCTAACCTCAATTCTTTTTGGGCCAAAGTCTTATTTTGGTCCCTAAAATTTGCTCAAAGTTCCGTTGTGGTCCCTTAACTCAAAGAATCATCATCTTCACTATCACCACTACCACACCACCACCACCACCACCATCGGAAGCACTGTTCACCCGTGGAAAAAACTCCATTTTTGTACCATCCTAAGCTCCGCTATGTTCATCTCTTTCACGAGTTTTGATTACTGGACACCATACAATCGATTTCATGTATTAATTTTTAAGATTGAACTAAAAAACACACATAAGTCGAAGAACACGGACCATAACGAACCATAACTGGGCCATTTTGAAAAAATCAGAAAACCGAGTTTTTCTTCAAACACTACCAGAAAAACTAAAATCAGTGACGGATTTTTGTGACAAACAATTGGTCCGTCACAAACAATTGCTATTAGTGAGGAATTTGTGAGTACTTCACTATTTTGTCAACATTTTAAAAGCATTTGTTACATTTGTGACGGGGTTGTTGACAAATTGTAGTATGTCACAAAGATTAAAATTTTTTAATAAATATATGTCAAATTTGTAACATGTTTATAATTTATAATTAAAAATAATATTTTTTTTTTATTTTATTTAAATGAAATTAAAAAATATTTTCCAAAAAAAATTCTCCCGCACTTCTAAAATTTTTCAGTAAAATATACCCTCCAAAAATTTTTCACTCAAACTTTCCTAAATTTTTCCCCAAGAGCTTCTTTCACGTATCTACCCTAGCTTCCCATTTCCAATTTCCACCCTTCTCTGAGTTCTCTCATCTTTGCATCTAAGCCAACTCATCTTTACCCTAAAGTTCCCCTCAGCACCTACTTCTATCCAAGCAGCGCGACGACTCCTCCAGGCAGCGACGGCGGCTCCTCCAGGCAGCGACGGCGGCTCATTCAGGCAGCGACCGCGTCTCCTCCAGGCAGCGATGGTAAGAACTCAGAGAAGGGTGGAAAACGACGGCGTCTCTCATCTTCTCTGAGTTGGCATCGAAAACGACCATTAGTTTTTGTTTTCTTTTCTAGTCTTGGTTCTCTATTTTTCGCATTCCCAATCCTGATTTGACTTCTTTTTCTTCTTCGTTCTACCTAGGTCCTTCATCCTCTGTTTGGGCTTGGCTCGTGAGACGCTAATTTTGGAGTTGTCTGATTGAGCCCTTGGATCATTAGGTTTGATTTTCATCATTCATGCCTAATTTTGCCTCAATCTTTTCATTTCTTGTAATTTTTGTAATTCTATGTTTTCCTTCTAGATCATTGAATATTGGATGTTCAAAATTTTGCTGGCATATTATTTTTAACTACATTATTATAATAGACAGAAAATATGAAGTTTGTAAAAAGTATTATGAAGGAGATGACCATTTTCTTCTGCACTGTGTCACCATTTCCATGATATCGTTTGTGTGAAATTTTGAGGGAGCTAGTGAGGAATATAATTTTAAAATTTTTAATATACTACTATGGTGACATTGTATGTGTGCCAATTGCTTTTAGAAAACAAAGATCCAATTACAAGATTCTGATGAAATAGCTTTCCTTTAGAATTCTAAGTGTTGTTGAGTTAATTAACAAAGTTGTTCGCCTCATTACCACCTATTAAAGGATTAGTCAAAAAGTAATTAAACTGGTTCAATTTTGAACCAAAAATTGGTTCTTTTTTGAACCAGAATTTGCTTCATTATTGAACTGGAGTCTGGTTCAATTCTTAAACTAGAATGTATGATGACTTAAAATTGCATTATATTTTATTGATATTGGGTTATTAAGGTGATTTATTAGAATATATATAGTAGCATAAAAGAGGAAAGAATACTGATACTTCATATTTCTGTTTATGTTATGGTGCATACAGAGAAGCGATCGAGGAAAGAAGTATCAAGGATTATAGCTTTTGCATTTGGTTTGGATGTAAATCAGTAGTCTTGTTGTCATGATACTTTATACAAGGTATGGCTAGATAGAGGAGAATATATTTGTAGGCAAGTAAAGGCACAAGCCTCACTTTTAGGTTCCTATCTCACTTTTAATTAGAAAGTGTCTTGTATACTGTGTACCATCAAATTTAATCCTTTGTCTTGAGTATTTTCCTTATGTGTTATGAAAGTCCCAGAAATACTCATGATGCATGATAATTTAGTACTTTGTAGATTTTAGCAAGGATTCTAAGATGCTTGCTTCTAAATCATAAGATGGAAAGACTAAAGTAAGTATTACTTGTTGATAGCTTTAAATGCCACTGTCCTCACAACAAAGTTTGCTCATGCAGTGTATTAAAGATTGCTCACCAGCCATTGATAACTTGGAATTGAGATGACATGGTTTCTATGTATTGGCTGGTAGAATTTCTGTAGCAAATCTATTGGTAAAATTTTATTGTATATTCCATTTCTTGTTTTACATGGTTTATAGTAAAGTTTCAATAGCTTTTGACTGTTAAAGTTGTTCTTCATCTGATACCATGTTTATGGTGTTTTTTATGTTTGTAATGATTCTGTCTGTGGTTTGGTGAAAGGGCTAAATGCCTTTATTGGCTTTGTTTATATGAATTCAATTTGCTGAATACATTTCTTGCTTTGTTCTCTATGGTGAAAGGTATCAGAATCATATTTGTCAGCTACATTTGCAGAATTTCTTCCTAGAACTGTTTTCTAAAGGTAACATAACTAACATAAGCCATTTAGTCTTCTAAAGAATTTAATGGAATATTGATCAGACAAATAGTGATTATGACAACCTCTAGAATCAAGGAATATTGTTTGATGAGTGGAATACTTTAATGTACCTTCATGTAAAATTTTAAGTGCTAGCTCTAAAATAATTGCTCTTGTATAGATTGGTCGGTGTCCATTTTGTAGAGTAATTAGTTTGGGCAATTTGGTGAAATTGGGCGTGCCATCTACACTATTTATGCTCAAATGAAATGCGTTCTCTTGCAAAGGGATTAGTTAATATATATATGCTATTTGATGTTTTCTTGGTATATGTCATATCAATGATGTCCATCACTTTTCCTTGATAAAATGTTTATTTTTCTTTGTTTTTTGTCCTATCATGATATATAAGGATCTTGGTTATACTTAGAGGAGCCATGTTGTCACATGAAGCCTTCATAGGTCATTCAAAAGCATTCTCTTCATTTATGCCTTGAGGTAGCACTGTATTATGCTAGATGCA